>JAVSCE010015685.1:0-61911 GCA_032199065.1 Smutsia gigantea | reverse complement strand
GGTTTTCCTTTGTAGGTGATCTTTTTCTCTCTCTAGCTGCCTTTAATACCCTGTCTTTATCTTTGATCTTTGCCATCTTAATTATTATGTGTCTTGGTGTTGTCTTCCTTGGGTCCCTTGTGTTGGGAGATCTATGAGCTTCAGTGGAGTGCGAGACTACTTCCTTCCCCAGCGAGGGAAAGTTTTCAACAATTATTTCTTCAAAGACACTTTCTATCCCTTTTTCTCTCTCTTCTTCCTCAGGTACTCCTATAATGCGAATATTGTTCCGTTTGGATTGGTCACACAGTTCTCTTAATGTTCTTTCATTCCTAGAAATCCTTTTATCTCTCTCTGCCTCAGCTGCTCTGTACTCCTGTTCTCTGTTTTCTATTCCATTAACAGTCTCTCACATCTCATCCATTCTGCTGTTAAGCCCGTCGATCACTTGTCTGATTTCTGTATTGTCTTTCTTCAGTTCCCTCACTTCCTCCCTCAGCTCTTGCACATTTCTCTGTAGGTCCATCAGCATGGTTATGACTTTTATTCTAAATTCTTTTTCAGGGAGGCTGTGCATTTCCATCCCTTCAGACTCCCTCTCTGGGGTTGTCTGGTTGATTTTGGTCTGAACCATATTCCTCTGTCTTTTCATGGCTGTATAATTTGGTCACTGATAGTTGCCACGTATGTCAGCTGGGCTCTTTAAGACTTTAAAAAGAGAAGAAAAAAAAAAGAGAAAAAAAGAAAAAAAAGAAAAAAGAAAGAAAGAAAAAAAGAAAAAAAGAAAGAAAAGAAAAACCAAAAAGAAAAACAAAACAAAAAAAAACAAAAAAATGCCCACCGGACGTAGATTCTGTGGGAATGCTCTAGGTGGCGCTATTGCCCCACTATTCCACAGCTGTGACTGTGCCGCTCCGCAGGGCCCTTTATCGCTCTGGCAGGGGTGGGAACGAATAGGAGGCTGTTGATCTCAGTGAGAAGTGTTAAGTATGGCTACGCTTCCTCAGTCGCCAGCTAAGGCGTCTGAAACTCCCAGGACTCCCAGCCTGCTGGGCTGAGTGTGCTGGGGCGATCCGGCTCCTCCGCTGGGCTCCTGTCTCTTTAAGACCGCTGAGGAAAGCGCGCACTTTTTTTTTTCCTTCCCGGAGCCGCCTGCAAGCACCCTGGCGCTTCCCCGCTCAGATCCTGCCCCTCTGTCTCTCCAATCTCCGCTGCACTGCGCAATGTGGGTCAGCGCTCCCCGCGCGGATCACCGCGGCTGGCTACTTCGCGGGGTGTGCTTCCACTCCCTCCCGGCTCTGAATCCTCTCCTCCCGCCGGTGCGCTGGGGTGGGGGAGGGCTCGGGTCCCGCCGGGTCGCGGCTCCGTATCTTACCCGCCTCTTGGGGTGCCGAGTCCTCTCGGGTGTAGCTGCACGCTGTGCGCTTTCCTGTGTATTCTCGTCTCTCTTTTAGGAATAGATGTATTTTCTGTGTTTTCGTAGATAAATTTAGTGTTGGGAGGAGATTTCTGCCGCCCTGCTCACACCGCCATCTTCCCGGAAGTCTAAGATTATTCTTTAATAATTCTTGTGAAACATATGTTGGAGTCTCTCAACCGCCCTTTATCTCAAACTCGTTCTCACTTTTCTTTTTTCTCTCTGTGCAATGTCTGGGTGAATTCCTCAAATATATCTTTTAGTTCACTAATTTTCTCTTCAACTCTGTTCAGTCTTGAGTTTATCATGTCTAATGAATTTTTTTTGTTTTAATGTTTTTTTTTTCATTTTCAGATTTTCTAGTTGATTCTACTTTTTGGTGCCACCATTGCCAATTGCTTATGTTATTCTTATGGGCATAGCCCTTTCAAAATTACTTTGAGGATCTGATCTTCAACATTTATTTTGGGGCAATATTTGCTTTGTAGGATTTCTATTTTATGAATCTATTCCTTGATTGTTGAGTTCACAGGTTATATTTTTTAGGATTGGTTTTTCTCACATGTTCTAGGATTTTAGTTTGCAGACTTACACTGTGAGTTGTTTCCCTTCTTACTATGTGCATCCTCCCATTTTTTCTTGAGGAATAATCCACATACAAAAAAATGCACACATATTTAGTGTTTGTTTCAATGAGTTTTGATAATTGTTTGTATTGTCTAGCCACCGCCCAAGCAAGACAGAGGACATTTCCATCACCGGACCAAGTTCTCTTGTGCTTCTTTCCAACCAGTTGTCTCCCCTACCAAACACCATCCCATCCTAGAATAACCTCTTTCTGATTTCTGTCACCAGAGATTAGTTTTGTTTGTTTTTAGATATAAATGTAATTAGTGTATCATTTTGGCACACCCTTCTTAATCTAGCCTTTTTATTCTTCTACCTTCATCTGGCCTCTTAGTACCAGTCCTTATATTGGTGGCTTGGGACTCCCATCCTAAGGTGATATTTGGGGATCTGGTCTGTGAGGCAGTATGAGGATTGGCCTAGTTATTATCAGCCTTTCTCTGCTATCTCTGGCTGCCACACGAATTGAGGATATCTACACTTTATCTGTGTGGCAGTGTTGCTGTCATTTCAACCTGTCTTCATGAGTAGGGCAGCCTTGCTTCAGCCCTGGCTTTATGCTGTGAGCCTAGCTTCTGTCCTCCACAATTATGATATATTTTTGGACTCTATGAGTCTCCCAGATATCAAACACCTAATTACTTCTGCCTCTCGTGGACTGAAAAGCTGGGTTTATGACTTTTACCTCACATCATGTTTATTTCTGGTCCACACATAAAGGCATCTTGTTGAATATTGCAATGTCTTTTTAATTTTTAAAGAGTATATATTTGGAGTAGACTGAGGAGCTCAAAGTACGAACTCAAAATACATCTTGACTGGGAGTTTTCAGTTCTCTTTGAGTCTCTCAACATGTCAGTAATATTAGTATGTCTTTAACACTTCTCTAGTACTTGTTAATTTCTTTCAGTTAGCGACTTAAGCAAGTAACAGTATCTAGTTAAAGTTTAATAACAGTTTTATATTTATTAAGTTTATTTGTAGTTACCTTATATTTGTTACGAATGATACTGGTTTATCTATTTGTGAAAATCATATATTCCCTTTAAAATAAATATATTAAGTTTAAAAGTCTGAGTCTATTTAAAGAAAAAAATATAATAATACACCTGATATTTAGAAAATAGAGTATATAGGATTGGAGAGTGAATTGAGTACGCAATTATTAATATTTGTCAAATGTATAGATGAATAGAAAGTATGCTCAGCCCCCCCCCCGCCATTTCACAGTTGGGAAAGCTGAGGCCTGGAGTGATGAAGTCACTTCTTCAGAGTCACAAAGGTAATTAGTGGTGCATGTGGGACCAAAGCCCATGTCTCCTGCCTCATTGTACCATACTGAGTCTACTCCCCCTGGTACACTCCTGGACTGTCCTGAGAGTCATGTGTTGTGAACACAGGATGGCCCAAGACCATTGCCCATCACTGATGTCTTTCTTCTCTACTTTTCTAGCAACTAAAAGATCATCAGAGCCCAAAAAGAAGAAAATGAAGTTCTTCCCCAGAGACAGAGAGGATCCCACTGGGTAAGGTATCACTCTGGGTGCAGAGGATTGCAAGACACCAAGCCAAACTGAAGAAGGCTGTGGTCTTATTAAAGCCACACCCTGCTTCTTGGCTTCAGAGCATTCCTGGGCACCAAGTAACAAATATTTTTTTCCACCCATCTCCTAACTCAATTTTTTTAGGTTCGAAATAAAAATAAACTAACCAACTGAGCAAAAACAATGGTAACGTACCTATGAGGTGTTCCATGGTTAGAGGCCATCATTGAAGTATACTCCCTTGCTATTAAATGATGCAGAGAAGAGGGGCTTCTAGGCTTCTATTGTAGAATGACACTCATTAAGTTGGAAAAAGTAGGCCTGACACACAGCACCTCTGCAGAGAAGCAATAGCTGAGCTGTGTCTACTTTTCAGGACCAAGATGGTTTATAACATCTCAACCTCCTCACCCACGAAGGAGGTGGTAACATCTTTGACCCTCCCGGGAAGCAGACCAATGAGTCCAGAAGAACAGATTGATGTGATGTTACAGCAGGAGATGGAAATAGAAAATAAAGAAACCAAACCATCTGAATCAGATTTGGAGGTATGTTCTATTGCTTCCTTTTCCTCAATTTGCTAAATATCACTGTTAGCATCCCAGTAATTTTAAATTGGGGGAGAATAGCAGAATTATCTAGGGAATGTTTTAAAAATACCAAAGTCCAAACCTCACGGCAGACTACTGAATGAGGGTGTGTGTGTTTGTTTATGAATTCTCTGTTCTTGTAAGTTTTAGAAATCAGTGTCCTTGGGTCCTCTCAGAACACAGGCTGCAAAATGGTGACCCATAGGCTAAGATTGCCATGTTTTGAAAAACAAAAAAAACAGGACACCAGGTTAAATTTGAATTTCAGATAAACAATGAATGTTTTTTTAATATGAGTATATCCCAGCAAGTCCTGTATTTTAACTGGCAACCCTACCATAGGCTGAAGTAGGCCTTTAGATGTGTTTTAAAAATAAGGGAGGTCTCACATAAGCTAGATTTCTAACATTTCGAAAAAAATTAAGCTATTTGAAGCTGAGAAGCAGCTACCTCCTTTAGATGAGAAATACATGATTCAGTTTGTCACAGTTTCCACCATTCTTTGTTTTCTTATATCCAACCAATTTTCACTTATTAACATTACCTGCTTGGTTCTACATAGACTTTTGAGTTTCTAACCTACCTTAAAAGAACAACAAAACTTTAGAGCAAATAGCTTGTGACCTCATAATGTATAAGGTGGTGATTCATAATAAAAATTCATAGTGACTATGTGCTATTCACAAATTCCATGCTACACCCTCTAGATTCTTGACCCCAATCAAGACCTGGGTACTATGATTATTCCTATTGTCCAGGTGTTTAAATTGGCGTGAGGACTGATTAAGCAACTTGCTCAAGGTTACACAGTGAGTGAGAGATGAAACTAGTACTTAGACCAGGTCTGGCTGATAGTAAAGTCTCTGCTCTTAGGAGCTATGTGACATTTCTCAAACTTGTCTAAAGATAAGAATCACTGGGGGTGCTTGTTAAAAAACCCAAAACTACCTGAAGAGTGGCCTTTGAATCTGAATTTTAACAAGAGCCTCTCTTCCCCCTGCCCATAAGGAGTTCTTAGAATGAGGGAAGTTTGTAAGTTTGTCCTATATAAGCAGCTTGTATTAACGATGGAGGAAGATGAGCCCAGCCTCTTCTGACCACAGACAGTTGGCACCAAATCGCAAAGCCGATTTAAACCCTTTTCCTACACTGTGCTTCTTATATGTCTGAAAGTATTGATTTCCAGAGCCATTCAGCCATCCAGCAGCTTAGAGGCAAACCCTAAATAAATAAAACTTCCTGAAGTCACCAAGTCACACTGGCCATTTCTGTTCAGTTTGTGTGTTTGTGTTGCTTTTCTAAACTCAACAACCCACAGTTGGGCTAGAAGAACTATCATAAGTATCATCTGGACTTGGGGATTTTTTTCTCCCACTGTGAGCTATAAGCCATAGGACCAAAGTGCTTTGTAGAGAATCACTGTTGTTGAAGATGGTGACTTATTTGAGCCCCTTTGAAGAGCTTGTCATTCCTCTTCTTCAAGCTCACCAGATAAGCTGCCTCCACCTGACCTCAGTACTCATTCCACTGTTCCTATCTGCATGGCAGCTGACAAATCCTTCCTCATATACCCCACTGGAATCTCTCTGGCTTTGATTGAATCCCCTAGGGTCTTATGGAAAACTTGCCAGCGATCCATTGCAATGAGTGAGAAATGCCAGGCACAGAAAGCATGATTATAGCACATGAAGGGTGAGAGTGGGTCCTGTATGAACAGGGCCCTGGCAGCTGACAGGTGTGGACAGGTAGGCAGTGTTAACCAATTGGTGATCATTTTCTTGCTGATGGTTTGTTTATGGAAGAGATACTATTACTATTTGACTAATGGAATCCAAAAAGACATGATTACCCCTGAGGAGGACGAAGTGATGGCTCGGATTTCAAAGCTGATTTCTAGCAGACTGCTGACAAGTCCCTTGCTGGAACCCCTGATGGTCGTCCTCATGGAGGAGAAAGAAAATGACTATTACAGTAGCCTCATGAAAAGCATTGGTAAGGCTGGGCATAAATGGGGCAAGGGACTCCTAAGTGGAGGGCACCTTCTTTCTTTTCACTATCAGTCCTCCATCCTGGTTCCTCTGAAAATGCCAGAACATCATATAAATTCTCATTCAAGCATCGCCCCCACCCCCACCCCCCATCAGTAATGTCCATACCAGCACTTCCCACACTTGAATGTGCATCCACATAAACTGGGAATCCTATTACAATGAAGATTCTGATTCAGTAGACCTGGGGAGGAACCCATGATTCTGCATTTCCAACAAGCTTCCAGGTGATGCGGGTACTGTTCATCCTGGGGCAATGCTATGAGTAGCAAGGGCCTATATAAATTTTATAATCTTGCTCAGGACCTACTTCTTCTCTCAAGTTTTTTTTTTGTCTCTCTACAAGCCTTAGTGGCCACTCCAGCCTCTGCATTCACAGGACTTCTTGTCCCTACTTTCAGCCTGTCCTGCTTGGAATGTCTGTGCCATTATTCCTCTACTGCTCTTTAACACATGATGCTAGGTGGCCTAATGGGACTCAAACCATGTTCTAAGGGCTCCAGACTGTGAAGCTATGCTTCTCCCTCCTGAAATCTCTTCAGAAAGAAAACAGACCAACAGAGTGGAGCTTCTCCAGTTTAGTTACACCCAGGGGATGACCTTGTAAATGAGGGACCATTTCCAAGTGTAAATGGACAGAGGCTCCTTTACTTTCTAAGTGTTGAAGCTGAGAGCAGAGTGTTCAAGAGCCCTGCTTAATAATGAAGTGTTTGCCCCATTGGTTACAGTTGATTACATCCTCATGGACCCAGTGGAGAGGAAAAGACTCTCCATTGAGAGCATCCCCCGAGTGTTTCCTCAAAGAGTGATCCGTGCCCCTGTGCCGTGGCATAGAGTTTATAGGAATGCCAAGAAGTGGAATGAGAAGCATCTGCATATGGTGAACCCCATGATGCTCAGCCTGAAAGAACTGTGGTTTGCAGAGTAAGATATACCTCCCTTCCCTTCCTTTCTCTTTTTTAATTGCTTCCACACATAAGAGAACATTTTTTGCTGGGCACAGTGGGCATAGCCCTGCCCTTGAAGTAAAATGACAAAAATCCTAGACCAAAAGTACACATGAAATGTTAAGTGACAACTCTGTGCAGTGCTAAGTGGCCTTCCTTTGAGCTCCCAGGGCACCCAGTGCCTGTCTCTAAGCCTGGGTGCATGGTTAAAGACAGGAGCACATACTTGGAACGAGCCAGCTCAGGTCCACGTCTTAACTCTGCTGCTTCATAGGTTAACAAGTGTGTTATGTTGTCTCTTGGTGCCTTGTTTGCCTTATCTCTAAATTTGGGATAATGGGAGTTCCTACTTCATAGGGTTGGTAGGAGGGAAAAATAATTTAATACATGTGACATGTGAAGTACAGTGCCTGGTAAAATGTAAGAATCCAATAAGTGTTAATTTGCCATTACCTCTGTTATGACATATATATCACACTGAATTATAATTGTGTTTAACTTGTTTCTCTCTAGCCTTTGAGATAAGCAGGGGCTTGGGTCTCATTCCTTTGGGTAACTTAGTAACAGCACAGGGATGGCAGGCAGTGGTCTCATTTATTCATCAGTGGCTAAACTGGCCACGGAATCATAGGAGTCCAGAGGAGGCTGGAGTCACTTTTTTTTTTTTGCCTTTCATGTTCTAAATTGAGATAGAATTCACATACCATAAAATTCACCCTTTTAAAGTGCACAGTACAGTAGTTTTTACTATACTCACAAATTTGTACAGCCCTCACCGCTCTGTAATCCAAGAATATTTTCATCATCCCCGAAAGAAGCTGTGTACCCATTAGCAATTACTCCCCCTTCTTCCTTCCACTCAGCCCCTGGCAACTGCTAATCTGCTTTCTGTCCCTATGGACTCTCCTGTTCTGGGTATTTCATATAAATGGAATCATACAATATATAGCCTTTTCTGTCTGGCTGGTTTTGCTTAGCATAGTGTTTTTAAGGTTCATCCAAGTTGAAGCATGTGTCAGTACTTTATTCCTCTGTATGGCTGAATAATACTCCATCATATGGCTGTACTACATTTGTTTTTTGTTTGTTTGTGTATCCATTCATCCTTTGCACTGGGGAGAAAGGCTGTCACTTTTGTGGGCCCTTAAGAGGGGGTGCTAATTCTGGTGGAAGAATAGGTTCACCAGAGTTCACTGAAAGGCCAGGCTACAAAATGATGAGCTGTCACCACCTGGGGTCTTTATTAGAAATTTAGGGGCAAATATGTTTAATTAATTTTGATTGGTTGGAGTTATCAATAGCTCAAATATTCTGTTTGAGGAGGATCTCTAGCTTTGAATGTGTTTAGTCTTAAGGGGGACTTGTAATTTGGAGAATAAACTTGTCCTTCGCATTCTTAGTTTTATCTATCATTTAGAAAGGAATTGAGGGGAAGGTCAACCTCCATCAGAGCCTACCAATGATAAGAAATAAGCACATTCCCTTCTTTGACCTGAATTCAGTTTTTAAGGCATTGGAGGTACCAGTCAGGACACTAAAAATAGTGATTTTCTAAAGAGGCAGATGTGTACAGGGTAATAATTTATAGAATGGACTCTGAAACTAGACTCCATGGATTCTGGCTCTTGCTCTGTCACTAAATGAGCTGTGTGATTTGGGGGAAGTTCTGGGACCCTTTTTCTTTATATGTAAAATGGAAATAATAATGCTTACCTTGTGTGGTGGTTGGGTGAGGTGCTTAGGACAGTGCTTGGAATATAGAAGTTCAATAAATGAAGGTCCTGCTTTAACTACAAGCATGTTTACAGCCTCAAAAAGTATGTTAGCCTAGAAATTAACAAGAAGTAGGCTTAGGGCTGGTAAAATTGCCAGAAGCTCATTACCAAGGGGATATGCATATAACTTTAGTTTGATCATGCAGTGAAGATGCCGAATTATTGAACCTAGAGCTTCTACTGAGAAGAGAGGATTCTTCTCCGTAAAAATTCTCTTGCTTTTCATGGTTCTCTGAAGATTATATAGGCAACAAAGGCACAAAAGTGAACCAGAATCATTCAGAAGGTTTTTGTCAGCTGAACCACAAAAATCTGCAGTGAGAAAGATGTGTTAAAGAAATAATAGTGAGCAATTTTCTCATGTGACCCTCACTTAGTGATCAGCAATGGTCGAGGGGCTTAGGGGCTGGAATGAGTGAAGTTGTGGTCTGAAGAAAGAGTAGATTTTCTGGCTAATGTGGGAAGTTTGTTTGGAGTGAATTAAACATGGGTAACATAATTACCAATGACAAGGGCCACACTAGGGTTGGATATCAAATGTGTGTGGTGAGTGAGGTTCTCGGGTTCTGTCATTCCCTAGTAGTGCTTTGTGACCAGCCACACAAGATGAAGACTAAGTCTACTACCTCTACCAAAAAGAAATAGAAATGTAAGCTGCAGGATTTGAGGAGTGTGAGGAAAAGTGCCTAATAGGTCACTACAGTGGAAGATGAAAATGAGAAGCAACAACTGAGACAAGCTAAGGAAGTGAGCAAAGGTTTCACTGGGGAAGTGATAGGCAGTGATGATTTAAAAGTGATTTATAAATGAACAGAATAGATGTCAGGAAGAGAAATGGCAGCTCTTTGAGCAAAGAGAGGCCTTGGGGAGTGTGGTAAAGGGCAGCACACCCATTAACCTGAAAGAAATGGGACAAGATCAGAGCGTCACAGGAAAGGGCAGAAGGAGATTCATGCGTTCATTTAACAAATAGTTACTGTGTCCTGCATTGCATAAGGCACTGTGCCAAGCGATGCTGTGTGTGTCTTGGTGAGCCTTCCAGCTGTCGGGGGAAGGTGTTAGGGTAATTTGGGTTCAGATCAAAGCAGTCGTCCAAATTGTCTTGAGTAGCTCACCCAGAGGCCACATTGAGGACTGGATGGAACCCACTTGATCATGAAGGTGGTGCTTTGCTGTGTCCTGTGTGTCTTCTCTATTGTAAAGAACCTTGATTTGTCTCTTTGATATCCCAGTTCCTGCAACCGAATAACAGGTCAGTGCCAAAGCAGCACTCCCCAGATGAATTACCTGGAGCAGTACTTGTAGGAAGGCTCAGTAAACACCTGTTGAGTTGGCTCATTTATCTAGTTTTTGCAAGGGTTCTCATGGACTATCCACACCCTCCTCAGACTCTCATATTTTCATCTGTTTAAATCTCCTCCTATTGAAAAGTGAGAATATGTACCATCTGAACCTGTTCTACAGAATTTGTTATTAAGCATCTTCCCAGGTTAGGAAGTCTCTCCCTTTCTTTTGACAGATTTAGAGACCTCAGGTTTGTTCGAACAGCAGAATTACTGGCCGGAAAATTGCCTCTGCAGCCTAATGAATATCAGGATATGATCCAGAAACACTGCATGGAAGCTCGTGAAATTCTTCTCAACAAGTCAGTATCTGGCCTCAGAGTGGGGCTGTGTTAGAATATTGTTAAAGACTGAAAACTCCCTGAAGTAAAAGCTGGTTCCCAGCTTGGGGTTGCACAGAGTTTGCTAACTTCTCACTGACATCTTTCTCTGCCTTCTTCCTTCCATGTTCTCGTTGCCTGATAGCCTTTGTGTTTCACATTCACTGCTCTTTGACCCTCACTCCTAGTTTCCCTGGCCTTTTTGTAACTCTCATTCCCATTCCTTTTTGGGAGTAGTGCTTCCATTCTCTCTTTGAAATCCTTTCAGGCCTTGCCAGGTTACAGGACAATGCATTTGAATGACTTGTGTTCAGGTGGCCCATATAAAAGCTGCAAAATTCCAAGATGAGGGGGTCTTTAGTCACTTAAACAGTTCCTCTTTCTCTTTGCAAATGCATGCAGAACTTTGTCCAGAGCCAGAGAAATTCTCTTAGTGAAGTGATAATGAGAATACCTAACAATGGGTTTTTATTATCAGAGAAAATATGTATGTAATAGTTGGTACATAGTACAGAGATCAGACAATATATGGAGACAAATGACAACAACAACACAAAGATGCAACTTCTGTGGGACACAGCAAAGGCAGTTCTGAGAGGAAAGTATATTGCAATCCAGGCCTTTTTAAAGAAGGAAGAACAATCCCAAATGAATAGTCTAAAGATACAATTACTGAAATTGGAAAAAGAAGAACAAATGAGGCCCAAAGTCACCAGAAGGAGGGACATAATAAAGATTAGAGAAGAAATAAATAAAATTGAGAAGAATAAAACAATAGAAAAAAATCAAACCAAGAGCTGGTTCTTTGAAAAAATAAACAAAATAGATAAACCCCTAGCCAGACTTATTAAGAAAAAAGAAAATCTACACACATAAACAGAATCAGAAATGAGAAAGGAAAAATCACAACGGACCCCACAGAAATACAAAGAATTATAATAGAATGGTATGAAAATCTATATGGTAACAAGCTGGAAAACCTAGAAGAAATGGATGACTTCTTAGAAAAATACAACCTTCCAAGACTGACCAAGCAAGAAACAGAAAACCTAAACAGAACAATTACTAGCAACGAAATTGAATTGGTAATCAAAAAACTACCCAAGAACAAAACCCCCGGGCCAGATGGATTCACCTCTGAATTTTACCAGACATATAGAGAAGAAATATACCCATTCTCCTCAAAGTTTTCCAAAAAATAGAAGAGGACAGAATACTTTGAAACTCATTCTATGAAACCAGCATCACTCTAATACCAAAACCAGACAAAGACCTCACCAAAAAAGAAAATTACAGACCAATATCCCTGATGAACATAGATGCAAAAATACTCAACAAAATATTAGCAAACCAAATTCAAAAATACATCAAGAGGAACATACACCATGACCAAGTGGGATTCATCTCAGGGATGCAAGGATGGTACCACATTTGAAAATCCATTAACATCATCTACCACATCAACAAAAAGAAGAACAAAAACCACATGATCATCTCCATAGATGCTGAAAAGCATTTGACAAAATTCAACATCCATTCATGATAAAATCTCTCAACAAAAGGGGTATAGAGGGCAAGTACCTCAACATCATAAAGGCCATATATGACACACCAACAGCCAACATCATACTTAACAGTGAGAAGCTGAAAGCTTTTCATCTAAGATGGGAAACAAGACAGGGATGCCCACTCTCCCCACGGTTATTCAACATAGTACTGGAGGTCCTAGCCACGGCAGACAAAACAAAGAAATACAAGGCATCCAGAATGGTAAAGAAGAAGTCAAATTGTCACTATTTGCTGGTGACATGATATTGTACATAAAAAACCCTAAAGACTCCACTCCAAAACTTCTAGAACTAATATCTGAATTCAGCAAAGTTGCAGGATACAAAATTAACACACAGAAATCTGTTGCTTTCCGGTACACTAACGATGAGTGAACAGAAAGAGAAATACAGTCTCATAGTCTTCCTTTATAACCTAGCCCTGAATTTAATTATGATAATTCAATTCATGCTTAAAGCATTGTGCTAGGTCGCCAGGGAATATGAGAAAGCCACACTTCTTGCATTCAAGAGTTTATAATCTAACTGCTGGTGGGAATGTAAAATAGTTCAACCATTGTAGAAAGCAGTATGGAGGTTCCTCAGAAAACTCAAAATAGAAATATCATTTGACCCAGGAATCCCACTCCTAGGAATTTACCCTAAGAATGCAGCAGCCCAGTTTGAAAAAGACAGATGCACCCCTACGTTTATCACAGCACTATTTACAATAGCCAAGAAATGGAAGCAACCTAAGTGTCCATCAGTAGATGAATGGATAAAGAAGATATGGTACATATACACAATGGAATATTGTTCAGCCATAAGAAGAAAGCAGATCCTACCATTTGCAACAACATGGGCAGAACTAGAGAGTATTATGCTCAGTGAAATAAGACAAACGGAAAGAGACAAATACCAGATGATTTCACCCATATGTGGAGCATAAGAGCAAAGAAAAAAATGGAAGGGACAAGACAGCAGCAGACTCACAGAACCCAAGAATGGACTAACAGTTACCAAAGGGAAAGGGACTGGGGAGGAATTAGCGGGAAGGGAGGGACAAGGGGGAAAAAGGGGCATTACGATTAGCAGATGTAATGTTGGGGGGGCACCGGGAGGGCAGTACAACTCAGAGAAGACAAGTAGTGACTCTATAGCATCTCACTATGTTGATGGACAGTGACTGTAGTGGGATAGGTGGGGGGGACCTGGTGAAGTGGGGAGTGTAGTAACCATAATGTTGCACATGTAATTGTAGATTAATGATACCAAAAAAAAAAAATTAGAGCTGGAAAAAAAAATGAACAAGTAAGACTATATCAAGCTGAAAAGCTTCTGTACAGCAAAGGACACCATCAGTAGAACAAAAAGACATCCTACAATATGGGAGAATATATTCATAAATGACATATCTGATAAGGGGTTGACATCCGAAATATATAAAGAACTCACACACCTTAACAAACAAAAAGCAAATAATCCAATTAGGAAATGGGCAGAGGATATGAGTAGACACTTCACCAAAGAAGAAATTCAGATGGCCAATGGGCACATGAAACGATGCTCCACATCGCTAATCATCAGAGAAATGCAAATTAAAACCACAGTGAGATACCACCTCACACCAGTAAGCATGCCCAACATCCAAACACAAGCAACAACAAATGGTGAGGATGTGGAGAAAGGGGAACCCTCCTACACTGCTGGTGGGAATGCAAATTAGTTCAACCATTGTGGAAAGCAGTATGGAGGTTCCTCAAAAAACTCAAAATAGAAATACCATTTAACCCAGGAATCCCACTCCTAGGAATTTACCCTAAGAATGCAGCAGCCCAGTTTGAAAAAGACATATGCACCCCTATGTTTATCGCAGCACTATTTACAATAGCCAAGAAATGGAAGCAACCTAACTGTCCATCAGTAGCTGAATGGTTAAAGATGTGGTACATAGACACAATGAACTATTATTCAGCCATAAGAAGAAAACAAATCCTACCATTTGCAACAACATGGATGGAGCTAGAGGGTATTATGCTCAGTGAAATAAGCCAAGCAGAAAAAGACAAGTATCAAATGATTTCACTCATATGTGGAGCATAAGAGCAAAGAAAAAGACTGAAAGACCAAAACAGCAACAGACTCACAGAACCCAAGAATGGACTAACAGTTACCAAAGGGAAAGGGACTGGGGAGGATGGGTGGAAGGAGGGATAAGGGGGAAAAGGGGCATTACAATTGGCAGACATAATGTAGCGGGGGGGCACGGGGAGGGCTGTACAACTCAGAGAAGACAAGTAGTGATTCTATAGCATCTCACTATGTTGATGGACAGTGACTGTAGTGGGATAGGTGGGGGGGGACCTGGTGAAGTGGGGAGTTTAGTAACCATAATGTTGCACATGTAATTGTAGATTAATGATACCAAAAAAAATTGTTGGTACATAGTAGCTGCTCATTAAATATTGCTGCGACTATGACTTGACTAGTACTTCTCTGACTGCTAGAGTAGTACCTTTCTAGCATTCAAAAAGAGAGATGTAGTAGGATAAAAAGGCCAGTGATTCCCATTGGGAATTGGAAATTGAGGGAAGTAAGAAGAAAGAAAACAGGAGGCATTTATTTCTTCTTCTGGTTTTCTAATTTCTACTCTCAATTTCTGAGCAGCCACTGCAACACTGGTTACCAGGTACCTGCCAGGGAGAGAAGTTGGGCAGAACATTCTAGTTCCTTATGTCCCTTCACCCCAGTCTCTGACCGTAATGAAGAAACTGTAGATCCTTTCCAGCAGGACGTGCCGCCAGTACCCCCTATCCATTTGGGTATTGCTGTGGCAGAATAGCCTCTCAATTCAAATCTTACTACTTTCTGCCTAGGAAAAGGGTGTTGGCTGGTGAGGTGGCCAGGGATATGAAAATACCAATTTACAAAGCTGCTTAATAGGAAACGAGCTCTCTGCCTTGTCCCAACAGGACTTCTTGGAGCTCAGAAGAGCTCCTTACTTGGATGCCCTCTTGTCCTTACAGGTGGATTCCTACCTGCACCCAGCTTTTCATCTCACAGAAGGAGCAGTGGGTCCATTTTGCTCCCAAGAACAACTATGACTCATCCTGTAACATTGAGGAGTATTTTGCCACTGTTTCATCCTTCATGTCACTCCAGCTCAGGGAGTTGGTAATTCAATCCCTCGAGGACCTTGTTTCCTTTTTCATGATACACAAGGTATGTGGCACATGTGCAGGCTTGATATTTAGGGAGCGTAATGTGTGTGTTCATTGCAAATACTGACTTTTGTTCTTTAGTCTTTGAAAGGGGCACCTCTAAGAACAAAAGGCTTTGTTGAACTAATTAATAATTTATTCATGAAGCTACTTCAGTGAAGTTGAAGTAAAAACTAAAAACACTAAGTGCTGTTGTTCAAAGCATCAAACATTCCCTAAGCTTAGAGAGTCTAAGGATCAAGGAAGATTCCTTTGGACTTTATACCATGTACAGATTTTACCTTTAAAAGAGTAATAAAATTTTTAATTGCCTGGTTATAAAAAGTTAAGTTCTAAGCATTTTTTCAAATGAAGTCAAGATGAGCAATTGACCTTTGCTCAAAAAATACAGAAACCAAAACTGCTGAATTTAGAATGCAATGTTAGCACTCTAACAAATACCATCTATAGATGTCACTGTAATCATCTACTTTGCTAAGCAGAAGAGACTCAGATGTGGGAACAAATCTCACTCTAAAATTCCATACAAAGGGAAAAGTAAAATCTTCCCTGAAAGAAAGGGATACTTATGAGTATTTGATGCATAGTAGATGTACACCAAATCTTTATCAGTTATCCTTAAATATCTAGGAAGGTCTAAAATAAATTACTTACACATGTACTTTACAACTGCCCTATGGCAATTTTATTAGGCACTGTAGTTTATGAAAGGCATCTTATATTACATGCCTGTGTAGAGAATTGTATCTCCACACTGATATTTCTGTTATAGAAAAGTTGAGCTCAGGGTGGGCTAAGCCATACCTAACCCTTATTTCACACATGAACAGTGCATGGGGCCCTTCATTTCCGTTTCTGGTGTTCATGTTGTCTATGAATGAGTAAACTTCACCCTCTTGGTTCTGGAAAGCCCATTTTGTGACAGTTGCCATATTTTATGTCTCCTGAAGGATGGGAATGATTTCGAGGAGCCCTACCAAGAGATGGAGTTCTTTATACCTCAGCTAATCATGATCAAACTCGAAGTCAGTGAACCCATTATTGTCTTTAATCCATCTTTTGATGACTGCTGGGAATTAATACACAACTCTTTCTTGGAAATTATTAAGAACTCTAAGGGGATCCCCAAGGTATAGTATTCACTTAATTCATTTGTGCTTTTAGTCACTTACTGAATAAAATATATTTAAAATGGGTGTTTTTGCAAGATAATTCAGGTATTGGAGTTTTACTTTAGGAGATACACCCCAAGTATACCCCTTTTACCTGAGAAAGAGGACTTGGGCCATAAGAGAAATGTCCATGCATGGAGAACTGTGGCTCTAGTAAGGGCATTAAGAATTACTTTGTGAGAGAGTAGACTTCCCCCCATGATGCCAACCTCAGAAGGGCAGATGTGTCCCAAGCCATATCCAGTTTGGGTTGATGATTCCTGATGGAGCAATTGCCATGAATATGCCAACAAACTTCATAAAACTAAGCCTGATTTAGATCTTGTTTGTTTAAACACTGTAGGTGTCTGGGGTAGAGATTGAAACTTCCCTTCTTGGCCTAAGCCCTTTCCAGTTTCCTTTCCGCAGTGGCATTACTAATCATTAGCAGACTTTTAGTACTGGGCAGGATTGCCCACAGGAGTGTGACTCTTTTGCATTCCACCTTCTTCTATTTTCCCCTGGGTGTTTGGTGTGACAGGAGGGCCAGTGTCCAGTCCTACACAGAAAAGCAACCTGTGGGGGGTGTGTGTGTATCTCTGTTCCCCACAGTCATTATGTATGATGCCTGGATGCTCTTAAACACTCTGCTTTGCAGTCCTGTAAGTTCAGGAGAATTCTAAAAACTCAAGATTCGAATTGGGGTTTGTAGGGAAGCATGTGAAGCCAAATGCCCTATATGATTTCACCAGAGAACTCTTAAGTTTGGTGTTTTGAACCTAACCAAGCCTGGTTAACAAGAAAACTGGATGTGTGGAGGGGGAAGAAGCAGTGGGCAGCTTTCCTACAATCACCATCGCTAGGAAGGAAATGAAAGAGAAGACTGTGTAATTTGAAAGGATAAGTGTGGGCCTTGGGGACAGATAAAGTACATACCACTCAAATTCTCCTTAACTGCTGTTGATGAGCAATGTTTGCAAGCAGCTGGGCCAGAAGCACCCTGGGCTCATGTGGCTGCTATGATAAACAGGGGCTGGTGTAGATTTAGTGGATGGTAATGCCAAGGCATAGTTGCAGGTCAGTTTGTACCAAGTTTGAAAGCTAGGCCAAGTGAATGCTGATGACTTTATCAGACTATGAGAAAAAGCAACCCAGGCTCATAGAAGTGCTCACAGCACTGGCCTCTGCCCTGAACCCCTCAAACTGTTTTATGACTGAACTAGGTAGTGAAAATTTAAAAGACTAGTCTCTCAGGTTGAATATCTAAGAAGAATATCTAAGAACAGTAACAGTTCAACAGCACCCCTAACCCCTACCAGTCCTGAGTTCCTATGGTTAAACATTAGTTTTGAAGGTTGGGAAAAACATCAGCATGGTATTTTTGAAAATAGCTCTCAAGGTGCAGAAGGAAGGCCTATTTATGAAAAGGATACTAAAGGAAACTAAAATATTGAAAAATGTTTGTTTTGGCAAAAAAAAAGAGAAAGACACAGATGCTGTAATGCTCACTGAAATGAAAAGAGGTGACTGAGAAGAATAAATAAACTTGGATGAGGTAAGGGAAGCATTTTCTAAAACTAAAAATGCAGTAAGAATTTAAGTCTGCATTGGCAGCCATGTCGATACATTGCTTTCATAATCAGAAAAAAAATATTACCATGGAAAGGGGCTGTCTGGGCCAGTCTCTCTCCTGGTGGGAGAATTTCTCACTCTCAGCGCCAGGGAAATATAAAAGTGAAGTGTGCAGGCAGAAGCACTGAGGGTGATGACCAAACCAGGAAGCCTGCGATCAGAGAGCCAGGGAGTTAAGCAGATCATAACAATTACCTGGAAAGGACACTGTTCTCAGCTCAGTTTTACAACTGCACTACAAGGCATGGACAACCAACTCTTACTTAAAGGGGAATAAGAGGCGTTGATCCCTCTTCCGATTCAAGACTTCTCCTCAAGAGATAATCCATTATCCTGCCCATGTGTGATCTGCTGCACCAGTGGTGCTGCCTCTATTTCATCCACATGCTTGACCAGTGCCAGATCCTCCATCTCTCTGCTTTCAACCACTGTCTGGGGCACGGCCAGAGCAAGAAGCAGTTGCTTCTCCACTGGCTTAAAAACCTCTGGATTGTCCAAAGAAGGAAGGCGCAGACCAAAAAAGTACACTTGCTTTTCCACCTTTCTAAATCAGTGCATTCTAATCAATAGTATATAACTGGTATAACTCACTAAAGTACCCTGAAGGTCTGATACTGACCACTAAAAATGTTCTTAGCAGAGGGGGCAGAAGAAGGCAGTGGGTCCCCAACAGGGGCTTTGCAGCCTTTACAAGTCATGCAAATGTGAACATTGTTCGGAGACACACATGTGCTGTTAAGAAGTTGGAGAGTTTGAATTCTCAGAAAAGATACTGTTCAGACTTCGTGATCATAAAGCCATAGCTTCTTTCCCCCCTCAGATGAAAGAAGGGTCTACTACATCTCTCTTCTTCGAATGAGAAAACAGAAGTCCAGAGAGGAGAAGCAGTACTTAAAGTCACATTGTCAGTTAGTGGCAGAGTCAAAATTAGAACCCATGTCTCTAGCAGCTTTTCGTTAGAAAAAGTGGGTTTGGCTTGGGCAGGGAGCACCACTGTGATTCTTACACAGCATTTATTAAGCAATCACTGTGCCAAGCTCTTGTTGGCCTCATCACAGTAGTGAAGAAGTCAGATAAGATCAGGCCCTTGTGGTATTTATATCCCATGACAAACCTGGAACAGCTAATTACACATCCATTTAATTAAAATTGTGATGAGTGCCGAGGGGACAAAGTTCAGAACAAGAGCATTAAGCAGGGAAACCTAACATCCACTGGGGGTTCTGGGGGCCTAAGGACATAAGACTTGAAAGCAGCAGGGATTTGAAAGCTGAGTAATCCAACAAGAGGGAGGAGAGAGAGAGAATAGAAGTAAAGGAAACAGTGAGGTGATTAGGAAACAGTGGGGTGATTCCAGTACTTTCTAAGACGAAACAGCTGGTGCCCCTGGAAGTGAGTGCCTTGCAGGAGATTCTGCATTTTGGTGCAGTCTCCCTTGTGTCATGTAGATGTATTGTGGCATCTAAAGGTGGTTTCTACTCTTTAGGTGGAATCTATCCTATTCCCAGAGTTGAAAGGATATAATCTGATTCTTGGAACCGTTAACTCAGAAGAAAAACTTGTTTCTGATCTTTTGGATCAAACTTTTGAGGTATTTCAGAAAAATCAGATTGGCCCCCACAAGTAAGTTGGTTTTATTGTAACAGCCTTTTGGTTATTGGTTTGTTTGTCATCAAATAAGCAATCTCTGTTCCCACACACCTAAAACATATACATAATAAAAATAACCAGTACTTACTGTTAATCCACATTTTATAGGTATACAGTTTATCACCATTTTACAGATGAGGAAACTGTAACTTATCAATGTTACACAACAAATAGGAGAACCAGAGTTCAAATTCAATTACAGGTCTATCTCCATTACCTGAAAAGATGTTGGCATATATAAATTTCTGGATTTTAGAAAAGTAACACAGTACATACATCATATATTGTGATGCAGATTCATCAAGATCTTGGGCAGCACCCCTAACTGAATATTGATACTTCTGCAGTGAAAACTATGAATATTCACAAATAGCCTCATGTGGGCTTAGGCCAGCTTTTGCTATCAGATGAATTTTGAAGCAATGTTTGTTTTCAGAGCTTTGGGAACCTAAGGATTAGAGAAAAGGGACTGAGGACAAGTTTCTGAATGTTCCTTAAATCATCACACTGTAGAATATCTTGCAGTTGCCCATGTGAGCAGTCACTAGTTTAGGGTGACCATACAACGTAGCTTCCAAACTGAGATGCTTCAGAGCAAAGATGGCATTATTAACAATTATCATGGGACAATAGGTGCAAATCTGGATTGTCCCAGGCAAACCAGGGTGTATGGTCCCCCTAACCCAGGGTTTCTTGACTGTGGATCTATTGACATTTAGACCAGAAAATTCTGTATTGCATGGGGCTGTCCTGTGCACAGTAGGATGCTTAGCAGCTTCCCTGACCTCTGCCCACTATCCTACCCTCCACTAGGAACTACTTCCACTTGTGACAACCAAAAATGTCCCCAGACATGACCAAATGTCCCCTGAGTGGCAAAGTCACCCCCAATTGAGAACTGCTAACCTAGTCTGAAAATCATGGCCTCATATTCGGAAGCTCTGCCCTCATGAATTTTATTTGGGGGCCTCTATTTGAAACCTGTTTTTCCTGAGCATTAAATCTTGTACTTAGTATACCTTTCTGTACTGACAGTTCCACGGGCCTCTCCTTGTGTCTCAGTTTCAGAGTCTCTGAAGTGTTGGCCAACTCTTGGAAATGTACCACTAGGCCCCACAAGTCAATTCTGTTTACTTCATATCATCTTTATTTTAATTCAAATGTATTTTAGGTTAGAGCATCCCAAACACATCCTCCAATCTGTGGGAAATCTGCCCAGCCATTTTTGCATGATCTGATAACAAACAGAGAGAAACTTAATTTGATTCAATTATTTTAGGTTTATTAGTTCCAAATTCTCATCTTAAAATTTAGGGATAGAATTTTAGAGCTGGGAAGGAGGGATGGGAACTAATGTTTACACTGCACATTCACTGTATGTCAGACATTTCATTGCTCTTTAATTGCTGTATATAATTGCTTCATAGATACACTATTACAGGCTTTAGAACAGTCCTGTGAGTTATTATCATTTCCATTTAAAATTAAAGACACTGATCACTAAGAAATATCCTAAGATTGTACAGCTAGAAAGTGGCAAATTGGAATTTGAAGCCAAAGTTCTGAATTCTCAGTACCTCTACCATTTGCCACATTATGATTCTCTTTCCTGGCTTAGGCTAATTTTTATGATACTATCTTTTTTATTTGCCACTCTGACTAATCTGGTTTGGTGACCTGTATTTGTATCTTTGATCTTATGTTCTTCAATATGGAAGATACTTAAATGTATACAGAAAGTATGATAACTTGTTGGATAACACAGCAGAACAGAACATTACTGCATTCCTGAAAGAAAATCATGAAATTGAAGATTTTGTGACGGTAGGAAATGCCACTTGACATTTTGTATCTTGGTGACATGTTTGACAGACATGTCACCAATGAGTAGTAAGAGTATTTTGTTAGGATATATACTATACTTAATGTTGGGCTAGTTTGGCTAGGGTTGAGGCTTGGGGCAAATACACAGAGGCTAAAGGCAGATTAAACTACTGAATGTGCTCCTTTCTACAGAGGATCAATAGCATAAAAAAGTGGAGAAATGAAATTGCATCCATGCACATTTCCGTGCCTTTGGCTATGTTCTGCCTTGACGCCGTGACTCTAAATTATGATCTCTGTGAGCGAGCCCAAAATCTTAAAGACCGACTGATTCAATTCCAAGTGGATATAAACCGGGACATGAATACCAGGTATTGCTATTGGGTGCAGAGAAACAGCAACGATATTTGGCACAAGTGAGAGAATGGAAAAGTGGCCGGAACTTGTGCCTTTCAGCAATGAACAGACTGAGCTTCTAGTTCAAGTTATATCTATCCAAAAATGAGGGTGGTGGGGAATTCAGGTTCAGGCTAGAAGGTGAACAGCAGGGAGAAACTACATGGGACTTGGAGTAGGAAGGTCGAAAGCGTTCTGAGGCAGTCTTTAGTCCTTCAGCCTTTGTTTCTTGCAGGCAATTCCAGGGAGATGCTGCTTCATGTGCTTGGCTGTCTGAGGGCATGGGCCCTTTCACTGGTCATCTAGAACACATTTGGAGACACAGGGTGTTTACAGGCACTCCTTAGAATTACTCCTATGCAGAATTGTGCTTTTAGGTCTGGGGATTCTGATGTTCGATCATTTTTTTTTTAGATTATTTTTAAATTGAAGTATAGTTGATATACAGTATTATATTGGTTTCAAGTATACAATACAGTGATTCAGCACTTACATACATTACTAAATCATCACCTCAACTAGTGCAACTACTATCTGTCAACATAGAAAGAGATCACAGAGCCATTGACTATATTCTTCATGCTGTACTTCCATCCCTGTGACCAGCTTATGTTATGACTGAGATTTTGTGCCCCTTAATCTCCTTCATGTATTTCACCCACCCACCCCAACCTGTTCCCATGGTAACTGCCAGTTACTTCTCAGTGTCTGTAAGTCTACTGCTATTTTGTTTTGTTTTTAGATTCCACATGAAAGTGAAATCATATGGTATTTGTCTTTCTCTGCCTGGCTTATTTCACTTAGCATAATACCCTCTAGGTCCATTCATGTTGTCACAAATGGCAGGATTTCTTTCTTTTTTATGGCTGAATAATATCCCATTCAGCCATAAAAAAGATGTGTGTATATATGCCACATCTTATTCATCTATTCATCTATTGATGGACACTTTGGTTGCCTCTGTGTTTTGGCTATTGTAAATAATGTGGCAATAAACGTAGTGGTGCATATATATAGCTTTTAAAACCAGAAATTTTGTTTTATTTGGGTAAATGTCTAGAAGTGGAATTACTGGGTCATATGGTATTTCTGTTTTTAGTTTTTTTGAAGACACTCCATACTGCTTTCCATAGTGGCTGCACCAATTTACATTCCCACCAACAGTGTAGGAGGGTTCCCTTTTCTCCACATCCTTGCCAACCCTTGTTATTTCTTGTCTTTTGGATAGTGGCCATTCTAACTAGTGTGAGGTGATATCTCATTGTGGTTTTAATTTGCATTTCCCTGATGATTAGTGATGTGGAACATCTTTTCATGTGCCTGTTGGCCATCTGTATTTCTTTTTTGGAAAAGTGTCTGTTCAGGTCCTCTGCCCATTTTTTAATTGGGTTATTTGTTTTTTTGTGCTGAGTCATATGAGTTTGTTATGTTAACTTTGGATGTTAATTAACCCCATATCAGATAAGACATTTACAAATATATTCTCCTATACTGTAGGTTGCCTTTTTATTTTGTTGATGGTGTCCTTTGCTATACAGAAACTTTTTAGTTTGATGTAGTCCCACTCGTTCATTTTTTATTTTGTTTCCCTTGTCTGGGGAGGTATATCCAGAAAAAAATTGCTCATGCTAGAGATTTTTGCCTATGTTTTCTTCTAAGAATTTTATGGTTTCACATCTTACATTGAAGTCTTTAATGCATTTTGAGTTTACTTTTGTGTATAGAATTAGACAGTAATCTAATTTCATTCTCTTGCATGTAGCTATCCAACACCATTTATTTTCCCAACACCATTTATTTAAGAGACTGTCTTTTCCCTATTGTATATTCCTGGCTCCTTTATCATATATTAATTGACCATATATGCCTGGGTTCACTTCTGAGAGCTCTATTCTGTTCCTCAGTCTTAAACTCTGTGTATCATGCCTTCATTTTACTGATAACTATGTATTAGTCAAAACATTTTTTTGGTTGTAAGGGATAGAAGCCCAGAAAGACTGGCTAAAATAAAAAAGGAAATTTGGGGCTCACGTATTGAAAAGTTCAGGAGTTGCTAGCTTCAGGCCTTCAAGATTGCAATTAGGATGCAATCTCCCTCTCTCTACTCAGCTTTCCTCTGTCAACTCCCATCTCTGCACAGCTCCAGGCTTACATTCTCTGAGGTTCCCATCCACAGGGGAAAAAGGTTTCTGTCTTTCCCACAGACTCATGAAATTCCTGGTACATGCAACACTGGGTCATCTGTGCAACAGTGAACCAAACACCACAGTCAAGAGAATGGCTTAGATCTGGGTGGTGTTCCCATCTCTGGGGTGGGTGCCTGCCCTACCTAAACCACGTGATCTGAGAGAGGGAAAGTGGGAACCAAAGAAGACTTGAGGTGTGGTTACCAGAAGAGGGAATGATGCTAAGAGGCTGGGATGGCAACTTGTCTGCTACTATGTCTTTATTTGAATGTTACAAAATGGTTAATCCATGTTATTCTAGCTCTCTTCCTCAGAGTGCTTTAAGCTATAGACTAAGGTGATTTAGTAATAATGACCACTATTAACATTATATGTTGTATTATTCATGTATGTATTTAAATAGATATATATGTTGCATTTTATAGCACTTTAAGGTTTATAAAATACATATCAGAAACTCATCAGCAAATTAATAGTAATAATAGCTACCATTTTTCCAGCATACATCATAGTCCAGGCACTGTGTCAACATTCTGAACATCATATATCTAACCAAGTCATCACAATGACCCTAATGAGGTTCATTATTCTCCCCATTGTGTTGATGAAGAAACTGATCTCCAAAGGTTAGCAAGTGGCACATCAAGGGCTTAACTAGTTTATTTTGACCCCAAAGTCCAAGCTCCCCACCACCACACTCAGCTTTTGACCAAATGATAGGATTCCCCAGTTTTGGGGCCATAAAACTTGGTTTTGAATCTAAGACCTTCCATTTATTAACTGTGTGTTCCCTGGCTTCACCTCTCATATCTTTAGCTTCTTTGCCTATAGAATAAAGGTTTAGGAGTAAAACAGTAAAAAGTTTGCAGCCTACAAACTAGTAATACACTTTTTTGGGAAAGTTTGAACATCAAAAATGTTTTTTTCTTAAGCTATAGTCCATTTGTTTCTGTCTAATCAAAACAACATGGTGCCTTGGTTGGTCAGTGCATCCATCATCAAAATAAACATATAGTTTCTTAGGCCTTTTTAATATACGTGAAAATAAGGGTGCCCTTACAGGAATTTCTAAAGCTGCAGAAACCCCAGGTTGGGGGCTGAGTTCTAAAGTTTCTTTCTGCCTTAAAAATAGTGACTGTGACTTATTTGACCTTCTTGACTACCCCATGAGGTAGGTAAGACAGATGTAAGACCCCTTACTGAATGAAGGAGAAAATTAGGCCCAGAAAGAAAACCTAACTTGCCCAAGTAGGTGAGTTTGAATCTTCTTTTCCCAAGCCCTGTCCTTGTCACTTCACTGTCCTATTGTTACTGAGTGGGGTGTCTTCCTGTTTCCAATGAGCAGGTGCACCCTACAATGAGGTGCTCTGGGCATGAAGGCAGGAGAGCACCTTGGAGTGCATTAATAGGAAAGTGGGCATGCTGTTCATATCCACTGCAGGTACATTGGTCTAAGGTTGCTAGAACAGTGCCCTGAAGTACTGACCCAAATGCAAGGACCTGGTAGAGATATAAGAAATTACCCCTTTGATCCAGCTGCTTGTTTCCTTCAGGATGAAAAGTCTTGTCCAAACAATGACAATGGAGATTGATACAATATTTACGGGCCTCCCTATGCTATCCCCTATACCAGACAGAGAAGAGCCCTGTGCTTTGGGACCTTTTAGATTTTAAATGATATGATCAGTACATGTAGAAGGCAATATTTCTTGTCCTCAGCTTATCCCTGGATATTGCTAAGGTGTTAATGTTGGTCAGATTCCTCATATTACTGGCCCAGATTCAGGAGCTTTTAGAAGGTCTGGTAAATAATGGGTCCACTGCCACCCTTCTGGACCCTTCCAGGAAGCTGATAGCCAGTAGCCACATGATTTTACTCTGTTTGTTCTCTTAAAAAAAAGGCAATAAGGATAAGTCTTATGAGATAGGAGTCTATCAGACTGAGAGAACCTACCATCTATCTGAATTAGACAAGACTTAGATGCTGAAAATAAATAGATGTAAGGTGTCATGATTGAACACAATAGAATTTTATTTCTTGCTGAGGGTAATTTCAGATTGGTGGGGGAGATCTATGTGCATTTAGAAACCCAAGCATTTGGTAACTTAACATCTTCAAGATGTAGCTTTCAGGGTCATTGTAAGGGCTGATACCTAGACAGCTGGGAGGAGGAAGGAGCATGGGGGAGTATGCAGGGACAGTTCAGTGTGCTGCACCTGAAAGGGAGGCACTGCTCCACACTTCCCACTGATTGGAACTCAGTCACATGACCATACCTGCTGTGGGCTCAGTTGTGCCCCCACAAAGTTCATATGTTCAATTCTTAGTCCACTCGGCATGCTATAACAGATTACCATAGGTTAAGTGGCTTATAAACAACAAATTTATTTCTCTCAGTTCTGGGGTCTGGGAAGTCCAAGGTCAAAGCTCCTGCAGATCAGTGTCTATTGAGAGCCTGCTTTCTGGCTCATAGACAGCTGTCTTTTTTGGAAGAACAGATGAGGGGTCTCTGGGGTCTCTTTTGTAAGGCCACTAAATGCATTCATGAGGGCATAGTCCTCATGACCTAATCACCTCCCAAAGTCCACCTCCAAGTACCATCACATTGGGTATTAGGCTCAACATATGAATTTTAGAGGTAGAAAAACATTCAGTCTGTACAGAGCACTAATGCCCAGTGTGGCTATAAGGGCTTTGGAAACAGGGCTTATAAGGAGTGATGAGGTTAAATGGGGTCATAAGGATGGGGCTCTAATCAAGTAGGGATGGTGCCCGTATAAGAACGGGAAGAGACCCCAGAGCCTGCTCTCTTCACCATGTGAGGACACAGTGAGAAGGCAGCTGTCTGCAAACCAGGAAGAGAGCCCTCACTAGGAAACAAATTGGTCAGCACCTTGACTTTGAACTTCCCAGTCTCCAGAACTATGAGAAAATAAGTTTCTGTTGTTTAAGCCATCCATTCTGTGATAACTTTGTTGCAGTACCCTGAACTGACTAGTAATATACTAAAATATTGAGGAAGCTAGGAAATACGATCTACCTCTGAGTCCAACCAATGGAGAATACTCTGAACCCATGTAGTGCCATAGATAATTTTCCCCTTTGGAAAGTTTCCGAATTGTATAAAAATTCTGTTCTGAAATCCCAGCAACATCTGCCAAGATGTTTTAATCATTTTTCTTTTCCTTTTGATGTAATTAGCTTCATTAAGAAGGAATATTGAGGAATGAAAATATCAAGAAGAGTGTTTTTTATCTGTATGACTATCAACATGTAATGATCGATTAATAATAAGAAAGACTGTGATAGCTATTATTGCTAACATTTCTTTAGGGCAACTTTATGCTAGGCATGGCTGTATTGCAGATGGCTTATTCCTATTTATCAGGATAAAGACTGTCATTGGTTTTGTATAAATGAGAGCATATTCAAATTATCCTTCTAATAACATCCTTTTTCACAGTTTTGTGTTTGAGGAGAAGTGGGCAGTTAGATCGATTCATCCCAGTAGCTGAATATCAGTTTCTCTGTGCTGCCAGGAATTACCTGTAGCACGTGAGGCTGAGCTTGCTTGTGCACCGCTAAGAGCAGTGATTACAAATAAAATAGTGCTCTACTTCGACATAAAACTTGAGGAGTTGCTGTTGCTGATGGTGGTGATATTCTTGTTATTTTGGTCTAAGTCTGGATTCTACCCATGAGAGGTAAGGTGGTATATTTATTAAAGACTATGAGCTCTGGAATCAACTAAACCAGGTTCAGATCCTGGCTTGGACACCTACACAGCATGTTACTTTGGATAAAATAGTTTAGCTTCACTTTCTTCCATTGTCAGTAATAGTAGTCCCTACCTCTTACAATTGTTGTGAACATTAACTGAGCTAATATATGTTCAGTAATTGGGATGGAGCATGGCTCATAGTAAAGGGCACATGTCAGACATTATTGCCTTTACTCCTGTTACTACTCCTGAAGTGTGGTGTGCATGTGAATATTACCCATCAAGGATGTGCAGGTTGAGAAAAATTAGAAACCATTGTTCTAGTTTCTAAATAAGAATTTGGGATGTTTAGCATAATGGGTCTTAGAAGAAAGTTATCTTAGATGATGATGGTGATGATGGCTGTTTCTTTCCCTGTAGCATTTGTAGTCAGTACAGCACCATCGCAGACAAAGTCAGTGAGATTCCTGCCAACACTGAGGAGCTAGTATTCCTCATTGAATTCTTAAAGAAATCCAGTGATGTCACTGTGTTCAAACTCAGGAGGCAACTTAGAGATGCAGTTGAACGGCTAGAGTTCCTAATGGACTATGCAGACTTGCCCCGTAAGTCCAGTGCCTATATGCAAATGTACATGCACGTGTATATTGTTAGAAATAAGGAGTCAGGGGAAGGAGAATCAGCAATCCTACCACTAAATATCAATATTGGGAGAGCTGAGTTTCATGTGTCCCCATATGTTAGAGCACTAATTCTACACTCTTATCCATAGGAATTTGTATCAAATTAAGGGAATCTTACTGTTAGATGAAAAGAAATATCTAGGGACTTAATTCATTCTTAGATGCCTGTCTTGGCATTCTGTGCCTGGTTTCCTGGAAAAGTCACTTCCACACACACAGTCCTTTTATAAGTGGCTAGATTTCATTCATTTGTAATCTTAATACAATCCCTCCTTTGAGGGTGCCAGGGCTCTTTTCTTCATGCCCTTGCATATTTTAAAAGCAAAGAAATGGCCAGGGCCCTTTCAAGGCTTATTGGGCCAAGTTAAGAATTTTGTAAGCATTAGGTTCTGCAGGAAAAGCTGATATACTTTCTACAAGCCAAGCTTTTTCCATCTGGAAATACCTGTGAATTACCCAGTGTTCACAATGTTTTGGTGGGGAATGGTATGGGAGGGAGGGAGGGAACCAGGAGTGAAAAGGGGTTCCCTAACCATCCATATGCACATTCATGAGCTGAGCCCCCACGCATGTGAACACATACTGGACTCTCTCTCTGTGATGTCTGCCTCCTAGATTCCCAGGGGTCCAGGGGAAACCCAGGGCATTTTAATGGATCTGAGCCATAAGATGGGTATGTTATCTGGCATTGATAGTGTTAACTGACATTTAACCAAAAGGGACTTGATGCAGATGAGGTGAAATAGTTTAAAGAGTAGAATCAGAACTTCAACCCAGGTTTCTGTTCTACTCACACCTAGCCTGGGAGGACAATAAAGCATAGCAATTAGAACACAGGCTTTGGAGTTGGTTGGACCTGGGTTTGATTTCAGCTCTGCCACTTTCTAGTGATGTGACCTTGACCACTTGGCTTAACTTTGTTTCCTATCTGTAAAAACAAGGATAATAATACCATCTACCTTCTAGCCTGGCCCTTGGTAAGTGCTCAATAAACCATTCATCCATAATAGGCCCATCTATTCATTGCCACCCCTACACCCACTTCTCTTGATCTCTTGTTCTGTGGAATTAATTCCCCACATGCCGATACATGCTGACAGTGTCTGGAGCAGACTGTATATGTGTTTTGCAGAAGAGGATATCAAATTGAACAGCACTCTGTTCCTCTGGCCAGACCAGATTGAAGATATCTTTGAGAACAGCCAAAACCTGCTCCTTAGCAAGAGGGATCAGGTGGAGATGGACCTGATTAAAAGGTAAGGAAGAGTTGAGGTTGTTTTAGAAATGATTCTGGGCTTCATAACATGCTGCAGGTTCCTGGTTCTATCTAGAGCCTCCCACAGCAATGCATGGACAAAGACTGAAGACAATTGTTGGAGAAGGAATTTCCTTTTGTTTCCCACTGAGGGATGTCCTCTTTATGCATGCTTCACTGTAGTATGTTTTGGTGGGGAATGTCAGTGCCTTCCCTGCCTGCCTTGAACAATTGGAATTTGGCGGTGCAGAGAGAAAACGACAAAAATAGAGGCATGTAACAATGGACTTGGATTAATAATAGCAAAACTGTCAGCCTTACGTTGGAGACCCCAGTTCTGAGAGATATCAAGACACGGATAATAAAGGCATGGTAGGGGGCTGAGACATTGCCTATTTTGCAGCTGTTCTTCAGTGCTAATATGACTGTAATCATTTATTCATTCATTTATTATTTGTCAATTCAATCAGCATTTATTATGGATTTTTACTAGTGCTATGCTGTGTTCCAGACATGTGTTTGGCTGCTAAATAAAGATTTTAATTGAGTGACAGAAAATACAGACATACTAAAAATCAGTGTAAAGTGAAGTGGGCCAAGTACATGTACATGATGAAGACACACATGCACGCACACAGACACACCCCATCCCAGCTTACAATACACAGTGAACTGCAGATTCATACAGTTACTGTCCTCATTACATGAAACACCCACTGTCTAACTTTAGGTCCCACAATGACAGCAAATACACACAAGAAAGGAGATGAGTAGACAAAAGCAGAGATTTCTAACACAGAATGGAAGTTTGGGCTAAAAGTTAAACCCATTAAGTTGTTACCTTCAACGATGGCCTAGATCTGCTGCCCAGAAAAGTGTAATAACCAAAACAAAAGGGTGTGTGTGTGTACGTATTTTTTTCTCTGACAGTCTTCTCTTTCCACCTAAATGGATACTGTTCCCAGAATCCAGAACTTAGTCCAATGTGTGAAACTTATTTTTTTAAAGTAATAGACAATTTTTTTGGAACAGTTCTAAATTTATAACAAAATTGAGCAGAAAGCACAGAGTTCCCATATACATTCTTTCCCCTACACACAGCCTCCCCTATGGAGCTGATTTTTGATGCCTACAGGAAGCAGAACCATTGTCTGTAGGTTAGATGTAGATGTGCGGTGAGAAGTTTCTTTATCTTTTTGAGCCTTCGTGTTCTCATCTGAAAAATGTGCTAATAGAGCCAATATCAGATCATCTCATTTCATGAGAGGTATCATGGTGCTGAAGGATGAAGTGAGAGAATCTGAGATTGTACTTAGGCAGTAACCAGCGTACAGTAGCCATTCAAAACCTGCCAGCCTCCTTCAACCTTCGATTGACTTCTTTGGGAGAAAAATGCTTTTTCATTTCCAAACCACCCTCTTGTGCGCATACATTTAAACATTAGTGTAAAACTATGTAGAGACAGTAAGTGCTGTTGAAGTTAAGAGGGATGGGGAGTGGCTCTGGGAGAAGTGGAAATAACTGTCATTATGATGAGAGGAGAATGGTGCTGGGTTTCTCCTGTTGGAGGGGCAGTTCTCAGCTTAATCCTGTCAACTGGTTCCCAAGCTCTCAACAGCAGAGTTCAGCAGAAGAGAAACCCACAGCCCTGGGCTCAGCCTTCTCTTTGGCAAACCCTTAAACCTCATGTCCATCATTTTTGCATTAATCCTGAGAACAGTGGGAGGAGGACTGAGCAGTATCATTTGTTCATTCCTTTTCTGTGAAAACAATCCCATTCCCTTTCCAAGGAACTTGACCTTCGTTTCCCAGCCCACAGTAATTTTTGGCCTTGGTGCAGATTTTCCATTTGTAGCCCCCTCTCCACCCGTCACTTCCTTCTCCGCCCTCCTGTATCTGCTCAGTGCCTGGTCAGCTGATCCCCAAAGTCTGCAGCTTTGGCTCCAGTGTCTGTTGGATCTGGTCAGGGCTTGGCCAATGATGAGCCCTCAGGGGACTGGAGAGGGATTGCAGGGCTTTTTTCCTCTCCCTATCTGTTTGGCCCTGGGGCTCTGGTGGTAGCTGCCTTCCTCCTGAACACAGTTCTTGCTCCACTGTGGTTCTAGTTCTCATTGTCCCTTTATCCCTACGGGTCACAGTGGCTTCCCTGAATCTACTCACATCTCACTTCTGTAGGTAGCCCCTTTGTTAAAGCCTTTTTCTTTAAACATGGGAGTGAACTCTTTCTCCTTCCAGAATTCTAACCAGTCCTTACATCCCTACATTATCCCCTCCCAGACACCAGGTGGTCCCAAAATACAGCTCATTTACTCAACCTAACTTCCTGAATGCCATTTACTGATGACTGTATTATTAAATGGAATACACACACACACACACACACACACACACACATTAGACACAAAAGTACTTCAGAAACTATAATGTGTTAAGCAATTGTAAGAAATGAACAACAATAATAATAGTAATATTTTAAGATCATCAGTGAGTTTTTATACCATTGCCCTCTGGGAAGAATACAAAATGGTTTTTACCAGAGATTTATCTTTGTTGGTACTGTATTTGGAGCCTCAAAAATAATTTTAATGATGTGAAAAGGCACTCAGTTGCACCTAACTGTATGGACAATGGGAGAATTGGCTTCACCCCATTTTGTCCCACTCAGTGGTAGGTTCCATGGTTTTAGAAGCAACCTGGAATATACATGATGGACATCTCAGGAATGTGAGCTGCTCTTTGCCATGATATTACAACAGAAAGCCTTTTAACATCTTGGGGGAAGAAGGGTAAATGTCTTAGGGAGAATGCTCTGGATTGTGTTCTGGGATTCAGATAGATAGTGGTGCCTGCGTGCAGTAGGTCCTCACTGTTTTGATGATTGAATCAATGAAACATTCTCACAATAAGTATCCTCTCCAAAATTAATTCCTACCAGCATCTAAAATCACAGCTTATTATAAAACAATGAAAGTCCAAATATGATTGGGCTGTTTTTACTTTCAGGTGCTCAAAATTTGAGTCAAAACTTGAGGGCTACAACAAGGAACTGGAAGGATTTAGGAAACGTGAAGTGATGTCTACAGAAGAAATGAAGAACAATGTTGAAAAGCTTCACGAGCTTTCAAAGAACCTAGAGCAAGCACTGGTGGAATTTGAGGTTTGGGGCCTTGGGGTCTTGGGATGGGGACTTATGATTCAATATTGTTTGGTTGGTTCTGGTTCTTGGTTTTGTATTTTCCTAACATCACCTGTCAGAGTATCGACTGACCAGTTCTTTTATTGGTACTTTCAGCTATCTTTTCCACACCCCTACACTAGCCAGATTTTGTTAATCATTGAGTAAACAAAGAAGAAATTAAAATAGAATAATTGCTCACATATATTGAGCATTTACTATGTGCTTGACAGTGTGCAAATAGCTTCATGTGCAACATACCACTTAGTGCCCATTACAAACCTTTGGGGTAGGTACTGTTATTATCTCCATTTATCCCTATTAAAATGAGGGAACTAAGGCTTGAAGAAGCTAAATAACTTGCCCTGAAGGTCAACTAGTAAGTTCTTTAACCATTTAAGTTTTTTTTCTCCACCCCTAACCATGAAAATTTTAACCTTTGAAGCAAGTCAGCCCAAGAAAGCAACATCATGTAAACAACTGAAATATATATGACAGTTGTAAAAATGGGGATGTGGATATGGTACAGTGGAAGCAATGAGGATGGAACAAGTAGCAATTATCCTAGAGTTTCAACAGCTTCATCTCAGCTGTCACAGCCCTCAGAAGTAGCAGACCTTCTTGCTAGAGTCCATGCCTTATTTTCCTCTCTTGCTCTCCAGCTGAACAAGCACCTTCCTCAACTTGGTTTTCAAAGCATTGAGGAATTTGCTGTGGTGACTTCTGGGTTCAGGAAACAACCCACCCCATAAACAGTATCTTCTTTTGTCCTGCAGTCAATCAATAAGGAGGAGGATCTTTTGGAAAAGGAGAAGAGCACTTTCCCTCTCCTGCAAACCGTGTTGACCAACAAAGTGCCTTACGAGCAATTGTGGGTGACGGCCTATGAATTCAGCATCAAGTCAGAGGAGTGGATGAATGGTATGCTGTGGTCTCACTCTTCTGGGACAGGATGGGAATGGGAGTGGGTCCAACCCAGGCAGTTCTGAAATCAGGTTTGGACTTCAGATTCTGGCTGGATGTTTTATCATATTCTGATACTCTGAATTAAGACAGCCACAGTCAAATTTATCATGTAATGATGATGGAAGGTGGAGATCAAAGAGCCAGACCTACTGCCAGGGTGAAATAGAACAGGCAGTCACCTAATGCCATGGATTGGGTAGTGACTCAGAAGCAGATGATGGAAGAATAAAATGGCAGCTCCACTGTTGTGCTGCTTCAAGAAAGGCCAGAGTGCCATAGATATCTGTAAACTACTCCTTTTTGCCTATATCCTGGAGACTGGAAAGGTATTGAGGAGGTAGAGTCCACAGGACAATGACTGATCTAATAAGGGGCAGGGAGCAAACAGAGAGGGAGGAACCTAGGGTGTCTTCCAGATTACTAGCTCAGTCAGTTTGGTGAATATTGCCATCATTGAACAAGAGAAGTGTCATATTTGTTGGGAATATGTCCACCAACTTGGGAATATGTCCACCAACTTGAATATATTGAGTTTGAGGTATATGCAAACATCCAAATGAGAATATAAATTAGCAGTTGAATATATTAGTATGGAGTTAAATTATAGCTTTGAGGGGGATTTATATTGTGGAATAACTAATGTGTAGGTTATAATTAAAACCATGAATGACATCACCTGGGGAGAGTGTATATGAACAGAGAAAAAATCCTGAGGCCCTTAGGATTGAGCCTTTAGCTTGTTTCCAGTGCTTCAGTATTATAAACACAACTGTAATGAACATCTTTGTGCCAATTTTCTGGATACAGTGATCATATTCTTAGGGTAAATTCCAAAAAGTGAGATGGCTAGGTCAAACAGTATGTAATGAAAATTACTGGAATTTTTAAAAATGCTTTTGTTGTTATTTTCTTCCAGAAGAGTTATGTTTTAATTTATTATTCCTCTAGCAGTATTTAAGAGCGCCCATTCTTTACACTCTCAGTAAATCTTGGAAATAATAGCTTTGAAAACTTTTTTGCTAATAAGCTATTTTAAATGGTATTTTCTTTTTCACTTTTAGAAAGTATTGTTTCCTTTTAATTGAAGTTCTTGGGATTGCCCATATAAATAATCATATCATCTGGAAAACTGAGACATTTTATTCTTTTCCAATCTGTATGCCTTCTGTTTCTTTTTTATGCCCAATTGTATTGTCAGGGACTTTAGTATGATCTTGAATAGGACTTATGAGAGTGAAAATCCTTGCCTTATTCCTGATCTTAGGGAAAAAAATTTCATCTTTCACCATTACAGATAAGGGGGTGGGTTTTTTTGTTTGTCTTTTAAAACCACTTTATTGTAGTATGATTGACATGTACATAGTAAATGTATACAAAAGTATGTTACTGTAGGTTCTTCACAAATGCCCTTTTTCAGACTGAGGAAGCTCCCTTCTCTTCCTAGTTTGTTTAGAGGTTTTAATCATGAATAGATACCGAATTTTGTCAGGTGCTTTTTCTGAATAATTGACATTATCATGTTATTTTCCTTCTTTAGCCTGTTAGTGTGGTATATTACATTATTTGATTTTCAATGAAAGCCAACCTTGCATTCCTAGGATAAATCCCAATTGGGAAAAATGTAATTATTCTTTTGATATGTTACATGGAAGCATGTGCATTTGTTTTCTTCTTTTCAAAATATTTTAATTTTTGATTACTCAACAAAAATGTTAGGTTGATGAAGCATGTTATATTAGTGAAATTTTATTTAGTCTTGGTAGCCCTGAAAGAAAAGTGTTTTTGAGTAAATTAGCAACATCATGGTGCAAGAGTTAGTACTACTATGAAATATCCAAGGGGAAAGAAGCAGCAACATGGAAAGATTTTGATTGAATGTGAAATCCAAATGCTAAGGGATCCCTTTTATAAAAGAAAAGGAGGAGAAGGAAATCCATGTTTTGGAGCACTTTCTTTTTAATGAGGTATCATTCTTTGCTTTTAAAATAGTCTATTTTTAAATAACTTCAAACTGACATGAAAGTTGCCAGAACTGTACAAAACTCTCATGTCCCCATTCACTCACATCCTCTGCTTGTTAATATTTCACAGCATTTGTGGAACACCTTTTAGTGCTTCTACATCAGCATCTATAAACGATGCCAACAACTGATTCCCTAACTGCACTTGCATCATATGCCAGGCATTATGTTAGCCACTTTACTTATCTTACTTTATTTACACAGCCATCTTCCAAGGTATCCACTGTTACCACTGTATCACAAGTGGTACTGTTGAGGCTTAGGGAAATTCAGGTAAACATGCCCATGGTTTCACTGGCTAAACAGAGTTTTCAGATCCAGACCCAAGTCCAAAGCCAGTGCTTGTTTCAATATCCACACCATAGGCAGTTCCAAATTCAGGGAATTAAAGGTACATGTGATTAACATGTACTCAGTGGTTTCACCCTTCCTGCACCCCATGTCTTCTATTTCAGGACCTGTCTTCTTACTGAATGCTGAGGCAATTGCAGAGGAAATTGGGAATATGTGGAGGACAATGTATAAATTGACCAAGACTCTCATTGACGTGCCTGCACCCAGACGCTTGGCAGAGAATGTGAAAATCAAGATAGATAAATTCAAGCAGCACATACCTATCCTCAGTATTTCCTGCAACCCAGGAATGACAGACCGGCACTGGCAGCAGGTCCCTGTCACTGCCCACCCCCAGCCAGCCCAGCCCACATCTGGTCCTTGTTAGCCCTTTGGAAAGCAGGAACCATTACTGCGTCAAGCTTCTCCTTTCTGAAAGGAGTCTCTACTTGGGGCCAAGAGGGTAGTAATGGGATTAAAAAACTTTTATAAGAAGGGAGCAGGCAGGATATGGGAGGAACTGCCTCCCCACATAAACAGGTTGACCCTTTTCTTTGGGAATGCCATTGCTGATGGTTGAGTATTGTTCCAGCCAGTGGCCACAAAGGTTCTCCTTTGCAACTGGCTGCTGAGGGTCCTACAGGATGATAAGGGTATTGAATTACAGTGGGAGGGCCCTTTGATGTGTTCCAGACCTAGGACACACTAAAGAGACAGTCGTACCTTTGCCTAGGGCTCCTATTAATGCCAGATGATTCCTGCGTGGGCTGACTGCGGTGTGGAGCTTCATGGTCCAATAGGCTATGTTCATAAATAATTTTGGACTCTTCTTTCAGTCCTTTTAGTCTATAAATGAGAATAATAAATATTCTCCCTAAAAATAGTCGGGATTATATAAGCAACCAAGTGTGAGGGTGATAAGTGTTGTGTGAACACTAAGCAGGAAAAAGAAAACTCACTGTGTTTCTAAAATAATCATCACATTCAAGGGCTACGAATGGCCTTGAAATGTCCTATATCAGAGAGTTGCTCTGTGTGGAGATGGAAATGAAACTGGCTGTCCATGGGCAGATTCCTCTCTGACTAGGTCTGGAATTCCCTCTCTTAGAACCATGCCCAAGATTGAGGACATTGCCCCTGGAAAGAGCCAATCTGAGAGCACACCCATACCTTCTAGAAGAATGGAGTCCCAGCAGAGTGGCTAGGAAAATTTAAATCTCCCTGGGAAGACAGAGATCTTGATATGTGAGCGATTCAGGACTTTTCTATAGAGAGGAGCTGCTTTCTATTCCCCAGAAAGCCTTGAAACTCAAGACCTAAGCAAAGAATGTAAAGAAGGGCAGAGGAAGGTTACTGAGGTAGCCTGGTCTTGAGCTGCCCTGGCAAAGGGGTCTGCACAGAGGCAGATGCCGTCACTTGGTGCTCATAGGGTGGCCCTCCATGGACCTAGCCTGACTGAACTTTGACCCTCTTGGAGGGTAGGGAGTGGGTTCTGATGGTTCTTTGTCTTTACATGGGATGGTACTGTAGAAGGTGTCCTCATTAATGGTGCTTAAACAACCCTCTGGGGAACTCAGAAAGCTATCCCCTCCACCTGGTGTTTCCCCCATGAGGACACTATTTTCTCACCCTAAGTGGTTGGGCACCTTAAAAATTCCTAGACATTCATAATTCTTATTTGTAGGCCACTTAGATGGCCAGGTTAGGAAAAAATGTTCCTTAGAATTCATAATAATAGCTCAAACATATTGAGTACCAACTATGTACTGGGTACTGTGTTACATATTTTTTGTGGATTCTCTCATTTTATCCTCCCAACAACCCTTTGAAGTAGGGACTTTTATTATCTCCATTTCACAGATAAGAAAACTGAGGCTTAGAGAGATGAACTAGATTGTCATGTGGCTGGTATATAGTGGGAGATGGATTGGAGTCTAGGTTTGACTCAGCCTAGATGGTTAAAAAGGGAACAAGAAATAATCAGGTCAGAGGAAAGGAGTGGACAGGAGGGGGCAGTATGCCATAGGTAAGAGTGGAATGCAGTCCCAGGACAGTGGCTTCTCGGTAAAGAGCCCCTAAAGGGGAAGCCCTATGGCCTGAATAGTTAAAGGTGAGCTCAGAATGTACAAAGACCTTCAGATATTCTCAGGACTTCCCCCACTTAGAGCCCCTTCCTGCCTGCCTTGTAGGTCAAACCACAAGCCACTCCAGTGACAGCACCAGGCCTGGGGAAGCCATTCTCTGCCCTAGTGCCTAACTCAGGAGATACATTTGCAGATTCTGGCTCCGATGGGGCTCTGAAAGCTAAACCACCTGTAACTCTCAAGCCTACAGGAGGGATCTTCTGGGGTCATGGGCTGGTTGTACTGCAGTTTCTGATCATTTCCCAGAATATAAACAGAAAAGGCTAGTCCCTATGTTTGGGGGCATAGACTTTACTGCTATCAGCAAAGGGGTTGCTACTATGGTTTAAAACAAGATGGAACTAGGTAACATTTGACCTTAAAGAAACCACACTGATTTGTACCAAAGCTGGCCCTCTAGGGCAGTTACTGCCCAATAGAAATACACTACAAGGTGTATGTGTGATTTTAAGTTTCTAGTAACCATATTTTTAAAAGTTTAAGTTGGTGAAATTGTATGACTAGGTCTTATTTAACCAAGCATACTCAAAATATTATCATTTCTATAGGTAATCAATAATAAAAAATGTGATCTCTCACATTACATTTTCATACTAAGTCTTTGAAATGTGATGTGCTTTTATGCTTACAGCACATCTTTATTTGTACTAGTCTCATTTCCAGTTCTGAATAGCCAAAAGGGGCTATCAGCTTCCTATTGGACAGTGTAGCTCTAGACTTTTAGAATTATAACCAGATGCTTTGTTATACTTTCAGGTATTAGAGAGTAAATGAAAGGCCATGGCCACCAGGAACAGCTGTGCAAATTGTACACTGCACAACTCTAGAGAATGCTATTTTTGTGCACTACAGTGTTTACTGTACTTCCTAGAGTAATGCAGTGTGCTACCTGCACAACTGTACATAGAAGAAGACCTGTGAGAAACACTAGAATGTGATGGATAAGAGCTTTACAGCCAGAACTGGATCCAAGTCCTAATCCTGTTATTTATTAGCTGAATGGTCTTGGACAAGATACTTCATTTCTTTACCTCAGTTTCCTTATATGTAACATGGGAATAATAATGCATTAGTATCTTCCCTATCATATTGGGGGGATGAAGTTAATGCACAAAGCTGTTAAAACAACACCTACTACATGGTAAGCCCCCAATAAATGTTATGTTTATTATTTCCCTTTCCTTAGTGGTCCTCCAGGTATCCTCAGAGCCCAGATTGGAAGCCATCTGAATGAGCTGGTTCGCTCCTGCTTTCACTCCATAAGTACTTATTGAGACCTACTAAATGCCAAGCCCCAGGGACATGTGGCTACATAAGACAGAGCACGATGCAGCTCTCATGTCCCTTTCTGCTCTGACAGTATGTAGTACTGCCAAAGCTGGACAGAGACAAAACTGGGCTGTCAGGTTTTTCAGAGCCTCATTCCCCTCGGTCCTCGTTCACCTCTTGAGTACATGGAACCCTCATACCACCCAGATCTCTAGGCCCCTGAGAAGTGTTTAGAAGCCATCAAACTGTATTTAAGACCTTTCTCGGGGATATTTTCACTTAAAAAATCAGCTTGGGGTAGTATTTACACCAAAGGAATTGGCACAAGTTCTAACCTTTCTAACAAGCTAGCATGCTGTGACAGAAAGGAAGATATTTGTGGCATGGGGAGTCCTTCCTCCTTCCCAGCATCCTCAGATCATTCAATTTGGGGGTCTGCCTGTCCCAAATACTCATTACTTCCTCCTTTTACTCAGCAAACACCGCAGTTCCTATCATGGACCAGGCTTTGCACTAGGCCCTGAGAGCACAAAAACAAGTCAGATCCCATCCAGCCCACAAGGTGATCACAAAGTTGCTCTGTGCGGAGTGCTGGTCAGAGACCAACCCCCAGGAAACCAGATATAATGCAGTGAGGGCTTCAGGCTACCTCCTGAGTCTGTAGATCTGCCCTGCCATTTCAAAAGCCACTAGCCTATATATAGCTGTTTAAGTAAAATTAAATAAAAATGAAACATCAGTTCCTTAGTCACACTAGCCACATTTCCCCAGGGCTCAGCAGCAGAATGTGATTGGTGACTACTGTTTGGGATAGCGCAGAATAGAACATTTCCATCATCATGGACTGTCTGCTGGCTGGCAGTACCTTCGAAGGTACACACTTGTTTTCCTCTTTTCTTTGCAGATCAGTCAGATTGTTGGCTGTGAAATTAAGCCCACTGAAACGACTTGCCTCTCAAATATGCTGGAATTTGGAATCGGCAAATTCATTGACAAGTAAGGCTCCTCCTTTTATTTAGGAAGTTTTTTGGTCAGAGTATCTGCTAAGTTCCCACAGGGGTATGACTGGCCTCATATCAAGCCATTTTTCTCTTCCTGGTTCAAGGTAACTTAAGAATTTTTAGTTACCTCCACTTCTGGTGATTAGCCACTGGTGAAGCTTTCATTTCCATCTGCAGAGTTAATAACAGACTGTGACTAGAAAATGAGTCAGATTTTGTTTCAAAGGGACATTAAAAAAAAATCTTGGACCTGATCTCCAAGTTCAGCTCTCTGTGACTTTAGGCAAAACCACTTAACCTTTCTGGACCTAATTTTCCTCTTTTTAAAAATAAACAAACAACAATAACAAACAGCAGAGGCTCTTTGAGCTCTAAAAGTCCATGAAACTTTTAGTCTGATGAAAGATCTCTATACTAGCTTTCTCCTCTTCTCCAAATGCCCCTGGAGTATGTGTACAACAGTATGTACTCTTTGACTTGCTGTTTTTAGGATCAGAGATTCTCTGGACCCTGTTTCTTTGTCCACACTTTCTTCAGAAAGAGAGATAGGGAGATGTCCAGAGAACCTGTTAGGCAGCTGGGTTCAGGTCTAACTCAACATGTGTGCTTCTCAGAGCATGGCCCAGACTAGCTGCAGCAGCATCACATAAGAACTTGTTAGAAATGCACCTTCTCAAAGGCCCCCTTCTGCTGAATCAGAAATTCTGGGGGTGGATTTTGCAATCTGTGTTCTTCAGGTCAGCGCTGTCTAATGCTGGAGCCATATGTGACTACTGAGACCTTGAAATGTAACTATTCTAAATCAAATGTGCTGGAAGTATAAAATACAAGATGGGTTTGACAGGTTTATTTTTAAAAATGCAAAATATCTAATAGGTTTTAGTATTGATTATATCTTAAAGTGATATTTTGGATATACTGTGTTAAAATAAATTATTAAAAATAATTTCAGCTGTTTCTTTTTACTTTTTTAAAAATATGGCTACTAGAAACTTTAAAACAACATGTGGTTCACGTTATATTTCAAATGGACAGCGCTGCTCCATGTGACAGTGATGCATCCTGGAGTTTCAAATCCCCTTCTCCATATGGAGGCAGAATGGGTCTAATCTAAGGTTCCTCAGTCTCCAAATCTCTCTACCCCCTGAATACTCCAGTGCCCTGCCCCCCAGCGATACCACCATTATTACCCTCTTTAAGGAGCAGGCCTATAGATGCATGCATTTCTACTAGGTCTAGGTTACTTTATTAAGAAACCCCATTTTTTTCTCCTAATAAGATGTTTCTAAGAAATACCAGTTGTTGAACATTTGTACTGCACCAAGCATTTTATAAACAGTAACCAGTTAATGAATAAGTTGATGAATGATTAGGTAACTAACGAGAGGTCATAGCTAGTAAATGAAAGAATGAAGACCTGAGCCCAGACTAACTGACTGACTCCACAACCTTAACCATTACCCTTTACTGCCTAAAAACAACCCCTCTTAGGAGACAGATACCGAGCAATACCCAGCAACTCTGCTGCTCTCTGTGCCAATGTGCTCGACTGTGACAAATCCAGACATGGTAATGCTGTGGCCAAGTTGTTTATCTCTGATGCTTTAGTCTCCTTATCTGTAAGAGGGGAAGAAGAGTAGTAGCTGATTATAGTTATTGTAAGGATTATGAGATAAGGCATAGAACCTAAACTGGTTTTAGTCTAAGTTCTCAGCTGCCTTGTCCTGGTGGGGTGTGATGTTCCTGTCTGCCACCATCCCGTAGTTAATACAGCTTTATCACAGCCCACATTTAATGAGCTTCTTTAGCTCATCTGGGTAAGGGCAGCTCTTGATATGCTTCCTGGACTCCCAAACTGATCAGTCCCTTCCCTGTGAATTATTCATATAATTTTAAGTTGTAAGGCATGTCATAAGCATTTTAGCTTATTTAATTATACCAACAACCCCTAATAATGGCAAATGGAGACCTAGGGCCTATCATGGTCGCACAGCCAGTCTCCTGAGTTGGCACCTGCCTTTATTAATTGTTCCCTATGCACACACTCATTTTGGTCATTTCCTAAGAGGATGACCATGCTGCTGATGTCATGGTCTGTCATTCAGCACTATCTATGCCTCCTCCAACTCCCTACATGAGGGTAAGTGAGGGTTCTCAGCTCTGTTTTAGTTGGCCCTGTTTGGCTGACCACACGTGAGCAATTCTGTTGCCCTTCTGACAGAAAGGGGAGAAACACGAAGTGGGGGAAGAAGAAACACCAGATTAGGAATCAAAAGAACTGGCATCTAGCTCTGTTTCCAGCTCTCTCCAGCTATGTGTGTGGCCTTGGACATGTCACTTGCTTCCTCTGGGCTTTAGTTTTCTGACCTGTAAGTAAAGACCAGCTGTTCTCTTGGACAGCTGAGGATGCAATAAAAGACGAGTGCTGAGCAGAGAGAATTATCCCTCCTTCTTTCAAGAACTTAAGCATACCTGGGTTTAGGACCCAGAGCTCCATGTAGAAACAAGAAAGGAATTTGTCTTCCCCATCTCTCCTTCCCTCTCCCTTTCTATGGAACAGAGGGGCTGTAAACTGATGGATCCAGCATGTCAGGAAAATAGCAGGTATTTTTTTTTAAGGTAGGAACAGAAAGTGGAACAAAAGCCATCACATAAATTAACAAGTTCTAACATCCGAATAAGAAGTCAGAATAATAGTTCTGGAGTAAATAGGAAGGAATAGAAATGGAAAAAGAGGTCTTGTTTTAATGCCCTTAAAACAGTGGTTCTCAACTGGGGACAATTTTCTGCCCTCCAATGACATTTGGCAACATCTGGAAACATTTTTGGTTGCCCAAACTGGCAGGGGGTGGGGCCCAGGGAGTCTGCTGCTGGCATTGAGTGGGTAAAGGCCAGGAGGTTGCTGAACGTCTTGCAGTGCCCAGGATGGGATGCCCCCACAGCACAGAAACATCCATCCTATATTAATTTGTCAGGGTCGCTGTAGCAAATACAGTAGACTGGGTGGCTTAAACAACAGAAATTTGCTTTCTCACAATTCTGGAAGCTTAAAGTTCAAGAGCAAGGTGTTGGCAGAATTCGTTCCTAAGCCTGTCTTCTTGGCTTGCAGATGCCTGCCTGCTCTCTGTCCTCACTTGGTCTCCCCTCTGTGTGTGTGTGTGTGTCCTAACCTCCTTTTTTCATAAGGACATCAGTTGTATTGGATTAGAACCCACTTTAATGATTTCATTTTAACTTAACTACCTCTAAGACCCTCTCTCCAAAATAGTATACTGGGGGTCATGATTTTGGGAGGACACAGGTCAGCCATAACATAGCCCAAAAAGTCTCTGGTGTCAAGGCTAAGAAACCTTGCAAAAACACTGGACATAACTGTTAAATCTTAGAGGAGGATAGTAAATTTTAGTGAAACTAAGGGTTTTCTCTTATGGCTAAGCAGAAATTCCTCCTTTGATGTGTTTTCCCCGCCTCTTGTTAATGTTGTCACTGTGTTCTCTCTTTAGACTGGAGCCCATTAGTGCAGCTGCCAGTAAGGAATACTCTCTGGAGAAAAACTTGGAGAAAATGAAGTTAGACTGGGTCAACATGAAGTTCAACTTCATGAAGTACAGGGACACTGTGAGTTCCATGGCCAATTGTCCAGCCCCCTGAGAGTGGTCCCTTTATCATGTAGTAGATTACAGAGGAGATTTGTTCAGAATTGCAGAAGAATTCACAGAGGAAGAGGGCCGAACATCTTTTTTGAAGAATTTATTTTTATTGATATATAATTGACACATAACATTGTGTATATTTAAGGTATACAACATGTTGATTTGATAAATTTATATATTGCAGTATGATTACCACAGAATTAGTGAACACCCCTATCAGGTCATATAATTATTATTACTTTTTTGTGGTGGGAACAATGAAGATCTAGTCTTTTAGAAACTTTTAAGTTTTTAATTCAATATTGTTATCTGTGATCACTATGCTGTGTGTTAGATGGTTTCCTCCTGGCTGCCTTCCTTTGCCAGTGATCCTCCTGCCCAGACACCACCGGAGGGATGCATTTTTGAATGAGAAAGGCCTTTTGATTCAGAGCAATGAAATTTTTCGGTGCAAAGGTGCTGAGCAAGCCTCCTGCATTAGTATCTCCCAGGAAGGGCTCCCCAGGGCCCTCAGAAGCATTATCTGGGGTAGACAATACTTCGCACTTCTTAAAAAAAAATTCCCATTGATTCTCCCTGCCTCCCCTCCACCCCAGAATGCCCAGACATCTGCATTTTTAAGCCACCCCTGATTTTTCTAATGTGTAGTACAATTGAGAAGTAAACCCCTAAAGGCTCCTGTTACCTCCCTTCTCTCCCAGCCCTAATCTTTTTTGTGACTTCTCTCCCCCTTCAGTTTCAATAGTCATGATGCTTTGATACCCCTTAGATAAGAACTATAAATGAGACCTAGTAATTCTACATTTGGGAATTTACCTGAAGAAAACAAAATCACTAATTCACAAAGCTATATGCACCCCTATGCTTACTGCAGCATTATTTACAATAGCCAAGATATGGAAGCAACCTAAGTGTCCACTGATAGATGAATGGATAAAGAAGATGTGGTACATATATACAATGGAATATTACTCAGCCACAAAAAAAGAATAAAATCTTGCCATCTGTGACAGCACAGATAGACCTAGAGGGTATTATGCTAATTGAATAAGCCAGGCAGAAAAAGACAAATATGATTTCACTTATATGTGGAATCTAAAAAATAAAGCAAATGAACAAACAAAACAGAAATAGACTCATAAACACAGAAAACAGACTGGTTATTGCTATAAGAGGTAGGGGGATGGGCAAAATAGGTGAAGGGGATAAAGAGGGACAAACATCCAATTATAAAATAAGTCATGAGGATGAACGTACAGCATAGGAAATATAGTCAATCATACTGTAATTTTTTTGTATGTTGACATGGTAATTATACAAAATGGTGAACATTTTGTAACTTATGTAATTGTCAAATTACTATGTTGTGCTCCTGAAACCAATATAAAATTGTATATGAATAATATTTTAATTAAAAAAATAAATTTTAAAAGAACTGTAGATGAGCCAGTGGAAGGGAGGAGAACTTGGGCCTTTCCCAGCAAGACCAGACCACTGAGGGTGCCAGCAGCTTGGTGCTACTGATCTGATTGGATTAGATACTACTAGAGGCTGTTGATGAGCAGTTGAGCTGGCAGCCCGGGGAATAGCTCAGTTCTACTCAGCTAGTCTTCAGAGGTTTTGATTGACATAGCTACAGACAAGGATCAATAGCAAAAGGGAATCATGGTACCACTTTATTAAGAGCTAGACACAATTCCCAGTGCGGTGCTACTGGTAAAAGGTAGGTGAGAGAAAATATACTCATGCCAGTTTAACTACCAAGATGCAGGCTTAAAGGAAGTGAGAAAGACCAGACCTGGTGCAGGGAGGCAGACCCTTATCAGCTTGCTTACCACAATGGCCAAGGGGGAAGAGGCCTTTCGTAGAGGCTGACCTTTAAGGTACAGTAACCTTAGCTACTAGTGAAATATGGCTCCATAATGTACAAGCAGAGGTTCCCAAACTCTTTTGGCTCATGGCGGCTTCTGTGTCTAAGTACTTTTTTCATGGTTCCCCTTCTTAGGCCAAAAGAAATACCCAATAGCTTTGCTTATGAAGTAATTAGGTTCAAACAACTTAATAAGTATTTGAGTCCTATCAACAAATGTTTGAAAAAAATACATATAAATTGAAAGAAAAAAAGTTGTATTTCATGTTTTAAATAACCACAATGATTTGCTATGAGTTTGTTGCCCTGGATTACCTCAGCACACAGTTTGGAAACCAAAGTCTAGAACTAACCAGTCAGATTAGCAGTCAATCCTACCTGAGGGAGAGCCAGGAAAGCAAGTGGACAGGGAGTAATGAGAACAGAGGGCAGGGGGCAGAACACTTCCTCCCAACCCCAGAAGCTAATTGCAGGTCAGGGCTTGGACCATATTGGATTTCTGCAAAGGAAGTAGAAAATAAATATCTTTAAGAACATTTTCAAGAAAGAAAATAGGAATTCTTTCTCCTGCAAGACATGGATTCGTGTCCCATTGGGGTGAAGATCAACATGAAAAGGAAGCAGTCTTGTGATTTTCATGGGCTGTGGCAACTTTATTCGTAGGATACAAGCATCTTGTGTACAGTTGATGACATTCAGCTGCTACTCGATGATCACGTGATAAAGACCCAGACCATGTGTGGCTCCCCGTTCATCAAACCAATTGAAGCAGAATGCTGGGTAAGAGGAAATTAGGTTGAGTGTTTCGTGACATCCCAAAGCTCTGGGTTTCTCAGAGGACAGAGAAAGCTTTTAAGTTCACTTAACAAAGAAACTCACTTTCTTCTTACTAGAAAAAGAAAAGACAAGACTGAAAGCAATAGCCATCTAAGTATGCACATGGCATGCTGAGCCTTTGCAACAGTCTGCCAGAAGAGGAAATGATTTGAATGCGCTGAATAAAAATATATTTGGAAAGTATCTTATGGGCTAGTGTAGTTTAGAATGTTAACCATACAAGGGTAGAGGTTTGGGCTCCTTTTCTTATTATTTGTGGAACTGGCATAGGCTAAGGGCACAGACTCTGGAGCCAGACTGCCTGAGTTCATATTCTGGCTCTGTCTCTTATTAGTTGTGTGACCTAGGACAAGTTACTTGAACTGTTGTGTATCATTTTCTTCATCTGTAATGTGAGATTTATTATAATATCTCCCTATATATCTATTGGATTAACTTGGTTTCGCATACATAAAGCACTCAGAACATGTCACTCAGGGGAATCATTATAACTACTATTATTATTATAATTATTATTCCACAAGGAAAAGAACTCAGTGAGGGCAAGGACTCTTATTTGTTTCTTTCATTGCTGTATCCACATTGCCTAGAACAGTGACCAGAGCATAGGGGGCACTCAATAAATATTTGTTAAAACAAGTGAATGAGTGAATCCATCCATTTGTTCAGTCAGTGGGCCTGTGATGCTTAGTGACCGGTTAATGATACAGACATGAAATGCTAAATTTGCAGAAGTGGGAAGAAAAGCTAGTTCGTGTGCAGGAAATTTTGGATGCCTGGTTGAAATGCCAAGCCACCTGGCTGTATCTGGAACCGATCTTCAGTTCAGAGGACATCATAGCCCAGATGCCAGAAGAAGGCAGGAAATTTGCCATTGTTGATAGTTACTGGAAATCACTCATGTCCCAAGCGGTAAGTTTGTACTCCCTAGCACATCTTACCATTAGGAATATGGGGGATGCCATACATGTGTTCCTCATTGTGCCATCTTTCCTCATAGCAACATCCCTTGAAACTTATAAGTAAACTAGATTTTTTTTAATTTGGTATTTTTATAAATTTTTTCTAATTTCAAAGTTATTGCTGTGTAAATTGGTACAGCCACTATGGTGAGTAGTATGGAGGTTCCTCAGAAAACTAAAAATAGAAATTCCATATGATTGCACTCCTAGGAGTTTACCCAAAGAAAACAAAATCTTTGATTCGAAAAGATACTTGCACCACTGTTTATTGCTGCATTATTTACAGTAGCCAAGATATGGAAGCAACCAAAGTTTCCATCAATAGATGAATGGATAAATAAGATGCATTATATATACATGATGGAATATTATTTAGCCATAAAAAAAGAAATCCTGCCATTTGTGACAACATGGATGGACCTAGAGGTTATTATGTTAAGTGAAATAAGCCAGGTGGAGAAAGACAAATACCATATGATTTCACTTATATGTGGGATCTAAAAAATAAGACAAAACAAAATGAACAAAATAGCAGTAGACTCATAGACACTGAGAAGTGACTGGTGGTTACCATGGAGGAAGAGTTGTGGTGGGTAGATGAGGTGGTTGAGGGGGATAAAGAGGCACAAAAATCTCAGTTATAATATAAGTTGGTCACAGGATGGAAGTGCAGCATAAAGAAAATATAGTCACTGGCTCTGTAACATCTTTCTGTGTTGACAAATGATTGGGGTGAAGATTTAATAATGGATATAACTGTTGAATCACTGTGCTGTATACTTGAAATCAATGTAACATTGTATTTCAACTATGCTTCAATAAAAAATTCAAACATACCAGTATAGGAAGTGGAGGCCTTTTTGCAGCCCCATCACTGGGAACCCCATGATGATTCTCACCTTTTTTGATGGAACCTAGGTGAAAGATTCCAGGGTTCTGATGGCAGCAGATCAGCCACGGATGTCTGAGAAGCTTCAAGAAGCCAACCTTCTGTTGGAGGACATCCAAAAGGGACTGAATGATTACTTGGAGAAGAAGAGACTATTTTTCCCCAGGTACTCAGTATTGTTCTTTTGTTTGGAGTTGCCCTCTTGACCCATATATAGGTAGAGTTAAATTTTTCATACTGAGAGTTGGCTTCTACCAATCTCTTCCATATTCTGTCCTGGTTCTCCATTCCCCAAGAGATACCTCTCAGGGGTAAGGCATGGTTTCATGGACATTATTTAAGTGAGTTGAATAGGCACCATGAGGGACCAAATCCACACTTTGGCCAACCATCAATGTAAAAAACCCAGTTTAAGGGATATAGTAGTGATGATGGAGAGCCTGGACTTCAGAGCTAAACAAACGTTGATTCAAGTCATACCCACCTCTTCCACTTATTAATCCTGAGACCTTCAGCAAAGCTGTTCAGGCCTCCAGTTCTCTACTGTAAAACAGAGATATAGTAATGTCCCCTACCTGATATATTTATTGTGTAGATCAAGTGAGAAAAGCAGGCAAGACATTTAGCATCTAGACTGTGTTTAAGAAATGTCAGCTAAACTTTTTTGCCATCAAATTTTGTGGTTTCAGGTAGGTATGTTTATCAGTATTTGATTCTTTTTTCCATAAGAATCAATGTTCCTCTGCATAAAAGTCAAGGTAGTTTTAGAAGGTTAGTTCCAGAAAAGAGGGTCCCACTCATAATATATCCAGGTCTAATTAATTTGACTCTAATTAGGATTTAAGTTTGACCCCAGTTTGCTTTTAAGGTAAGTAAATTTAATGTTCCCTTATATGGAAACAAAGTTAGTTCCTTGTTCTGCACCAAAACAGCAATAACAACAATGTGGTTTGTTTAGAATTCAGAAATATCCCTGGTATCTATATAGTGTAGCATTGTCCAACAGGAACTTTCTGCAATGATAGGTATATTCTATATTTGTACTGGCCATTAGTCATATGTGGGCATATAGCATTTTAAATATGGCTTGTGTGACTGACAGTGAATTTTTAATTTCTTTAATATTAGTTTTTTTATGTAAATAGCTATCTGTGGCTAATGCTTTCATTGGACAACACCAATATACACAAATAATGGAAAGAAACTCAATTTCAAAGCATATAACTTAGGAAGAGGAAACCCCTGAGATTTGGGCTCCTAGTCCTATAACCCCTATTGTTATTCCTAATAAAAAATATGAATAATAGCCATTATTAATACAGCATTTACCATATGCCAGGACATGGCTTTAAGTGCTTTCCATGTATTAACTTAGCTTCACAATAATCCTATGTGGTTGGAAGCATTATCCTCCCCAACCCTGCCCCTCATCAGCCCTTTTTACAAAAGAAGAAATGGTAACTTGCCAAAAACACAAGACTGATAAATAGACAAGCTAGAATTATATCTGGTAGCCTGGATAAGATACTCAATGATTTAGATTTTCTGAACTGCATTTTCTTCCTAAATTACACAAACACACAAATATCTCATTCTTTTATACAATTTTTTTATTAAGGTATTATTGATATACACTCTTATGAAAGTTTCACATGAAAAACAATGTGGTCACTACACTCACCCATATTATTGAGTCTCCCCACCAAACCCCATTGCAGTCACTGTCCATCAGCGCAGCAACATGCCACAGGGTTACCACTGGTCTTCTCTGTGCCACACTGTCTTCCCCATGATCCCCCACACACCATGTGTACCAATCATAATATCCCTCAATCTCCTTCTCCCTCTCTCCCTACCCACCTGCCCTCCCCCACCCCTCCCTTTTGGTAACTGCTAGTCCCTTCTTGGAGTTTGTGAGTCTGCTGCTGTTTTGTTCCTTCAGTTTTGCTTCATTGTTATACTCCACAAATGAGGCAAATCATTTGGTACTTGTCTTTCTCTTCCTGGCTTATTTCACTGAGCATAATACCCTCCAGCTCCATCCATGTTGTTGCAAATGGTAGGATCTGTTTCATTCTTATGTCTGAATAGTATTCCATTATGTATATGTATCACATCTTCTTTATCCATTCATCTACTGACAGACACTTAGGTTGCTTCCATATCTTGGCTATTGTAAATAGTGCTGCAATAAACATAGGGGTGCATATGTCTTTTTGAATCTGAGAACTTGTATTCTTTGGGTAAATTCCTAGGAGGGAATTTCCAAGTCAAGAGGTATTTCCATTTTTAGTTTTTTGAGGAACCTTTATATTGCTTTCCACAATGGTTGAACTAGTTTATATTGGTTGAACTAGTTTATATTCCCACCAGCAGTGTAGGAGGGTGCCTCTTTCTCCACATCCTTGCCAGCATTTTTGTTCTTAGTCTTTTTGATGCTGGCCATCCTAACTGGTGTGAGTTGATACCTCATTGTGGTTTTAATTTGCATTTCCCTGATAATTACCGATGTGGAGCATTTTTTCATGTGCCTGTTGGCCATCTGAATTTCTTTGGAGAATTGTCTCTTCATATCCTCTGCCCATTTTTTAATCGGCTTATTTGATTTTTGGTTGTTGAGGTGTGTGAGTTCTTTATATATTTTGGATGTTAACCCCTCGTCAGATATGCTGTTTACAAATATTCTCCCATACTGTAGGATGCCTTTTTGTTCTGCTGATGGTGTCCTTTGCCATACAGAAGCTTTTTAGTTTGATGTAGTCCCATGTGTTCATTTTTGCTTTTGTTTCCCTTGCTCGAGGAGATGTGTTCAGGAAGAATTTGCTCATGTTTATATTCAGGAGATTTTTGCCCATGTTGTCTTCTAAGAGTTTTATGGTTTCATGACTTACATTCAGGTCTTTGATCCATTTCAAGTTTACTTTTGTATATGGGGTTAAACAATAATCCAGTTTCATTCTCTTGCATGTAGCTGTCCAGTTTTGCCAACACCAGTTGTTAAAGAGGCTGTCACTTCCCATTGTATGTCCATGGCTCCTTTATCGTATATTAATTGACCATATATGGTTGGATTTATATAAGGACTCTCTAGTCTGTTCCATTGGTCTATGGGTCTGTTATTGTGCCAGTACCAAATTGTCTTAATTACTGCAGCTTTGTAGTGAAGCTTGAAGTCAGGGAGTGTAATCCCCCGAGCTTTATTCTTCTTTCTCAGGATTGCTTTGGCTATTTGGGGTCTTTTGTGGTTCCATATGAATTTTAGAACTATTTGCTCTAGTTCGTTGAAGAATGCTGTTGGTATTTTGATAGGAATTGCATTGAATCTTTAGATTGCTTTAGGCAGGATGACTATTTTGACAATATTAATTCTTCCTATCCATGAGCACGTGATGTGTTTCCATTTATTGGTATCTTCCTTAATGTCTCTCATGAGTCTCTTGTAGTTTTCAGAGTATAGGTCTTTCACTTCCTTGGTTAGGTTTATTCCTAGGTATTTTATTCTGTTTGATGCAGTTGTGAATGGAATTGTTTTTCTGATTTCTCTTTCTGCTAGTTCATCATTAGTGTATAGGAATGCAGTGTATTTCTGTGTATTAATTTTGTATCCCACAACTTTGCTGAATTCAGATATTAGTTCTAGTAGTTTTGGAGTGGATTCTTTAGGGTTTTTATGTACAATATCATGTCATCTGCTAACTGGGACAGTTTAACTTCTTCCTTGCCAATCTGGACGCCTTTTATTTCTTTGTTTTGTCTGATTGCCGTGCTAGGACCTCCAGTACTATGTTGAATAAAAGTGAGGAGAGTGGGCATCCTTGTCTGTTCCTGATCTTAAAGGAAAAGCTTTCAGCTTCTCACTGTTAAATATGATGTTGGCTGTGGGTTTGTCATATATGGCCTTTATTATGTTGAGGTACTTGCCCTCTATACCCATTTTGTTGAGAGTTTTTATCATGAATGGATGTTGAATTTTGTCAAATGCTTTTTCAGCATCTATGGAGTTGATCATGTGGTTTTTTTCCTTTTTCTTGATGTGGTGGATGGTGTTGATGGATTTTCTAATATTGTATAATCCTTGCATCCCTGGAATAAATCCTACTTGATCATGATGTATGATCTTTTTGATGTATTTTTGAATTCTGTTTGCTAATATTTTGTTGAGTATTTTTGCATCTATGTTCATCAGAGATATTGCTCTGTAATTTTCTTTTTTTGTGGTATCTTTGCCTGGTTTTGGTAGTAGAGTGATGCTGGCCTCATAGAATGAGTTTGGAAGTATTCCCTCCTCTTCTGCTTTTTGGAAAACTTTAAGGAGGATGGGTATTAGGTCTTCACTAAATGTTTGATAAAATTCAGCCGTGAAACATCTGGTCCAGGAGTTTTGTTCTTAGGTAGTTTTTTGATTACCAATTCAATTTCGTTGCTGGTAATTGGTCTGTTTAGATTTTCTGTTTCTTCCTGGGTCAGCCTTGGAAGGTTGTATTTTTCTAGAAAGTTGTCCGTTTCTTCTAGGTTATCCTGTTTGCATATAATATCTCATAGTATTCTCTCATAATTCTTTGTACTTCTGTGGTGTTACAGTGATTTTTGCTTTCTCATTTTTGATTCTGTTTATGTGTATAGAGTATCTTTTTTTCTTGATAAGTCTGGCTAGGAGTTTATCTATTTTGTTTATTTTCTGAAAGAACCAGCTCCTGCTTTCATTGATTCTTTCTATTGTTTTATTCTTCTGATTTTATTTATTTATGCTCTAATCTTTATTATGTCCCTCCTTCTACTGACTTTGGGCCTCATTTGTTCTTCTTCTAATTTTGTTAATTGTGAGTTTAGACTGTTCATATGGAATTGTTCTTCCTTCCTGAGGTAGGCCTGTATTGCAATATACTTCCCTTTTAGCACGGCCTTTGCTGCATCCCACGTATTTTCCGGTGTTGAATTTTTGTTGTCATTTGTCTCTATATATTGCTTGATCTCTGTTTTTATTTGGTCATTGATCCATTGGTTATTTAGGAGCATGTTGTTAAGCCTCCATGTGTTTGTGGGCTTTTTCATTTTCTTTACATAATTTATTTCTAGTTTCATACCTTTGTGGTTTTAAGAAGCTGGTTGGTACAATTTCAATCTTTTTGAATTTACCTAGGCTCTTTTTGTGGCCTAGGATATGATCTATTCTTGAAAATGTTCCATGTGCACTTGAGAAGAATGTGTATCCTGTTGCTTTTAGATGGAATGGTCTGTAGATGTCTGTTAGGTCCATCTGTTCTATAATGTGGTATTCAGTGCCTCTGTCTCCTTACTTATTTTCTGTCTGGTTGATCTGTCCTTTGGAGTGAGTGCTATGTTGAAGTTTCCTAAAATGAATGCATTGCATAGTTTTTCTCCCTTTAATTCTGTTAGTATTTGTTTCACATATATAGGTGATCCTGTGTTGGGTGCATAGATATTTATAATGATTATATCCTCTGTTGGAGTGACCCCTTTATCATTACGTAATGTCCTTCTTTGTCTCTTGTGACTTTTTTGTTTTGAAGTCTCTTTTGTCTGATACAAGTACTGTAACTCCTGCTTTTTTCTCCCTATTAGTTGCATGAAATCTCTTTTTTCATCCCTTCACTTTTAATCTGTGTATGTCTTCAGGTTTGAAGTGAGTCTGTTATAGGCAGCATATAGATGGGTCTTGTTTTTTTACCCATCCAATGACACTGTGTGTTTTGATAGTTGCATTCAGACCATTTACATTTAGGGTGATTATCGATAGATATTTATTTTTGCCATTTTAGGCTTTAGATTTGTGGTTACCAAAGTTTCAAGGGTATCTCCTTACTATCTAAAAGTCTAACATAACTCATTAGTATTGTGTTACAAATGCAATCTAAAGGTTCTTTTTTTTTCCTCCTTTTTCTTCATCCTCCATTCTTTATATATTAGGTACCATATTCTGTACTCTTTGTCTATCTCTTGACTAACTTTGGGGGTAGTTGATTTAATTTTGAATTTGCTTAGTAATTAGCTGTTCTACTTTCTTTACTGTGGTTTTATTTCCTCTTGTGACAGCTATTTAGCCTTAGGAACACTTCCATCTATAGCTGTCCCTCCAAAATACACCATAGAGACAGTTTGTGGGAGGTAAATTCTCCCAGATTTTGCTTATCTGGAAATTGTTTAATTTCTTCTTCAAATTTAAATGATAATCTTGCCAGGTTGAGTATTCTTGGTTTGAGACCGTTCTGCTTCATTGCATTAAATATATCATGCCACTCCCTCCTGCCCTGTAATGTTTCTGTTGAGAAATCTGATAATAGCCTGATGGGTTTTCCTTTGGATGTAATCTCTTTTCTCTCTGGCTGCTTTTAATAGTCTATCGTTATCCTTGATCTTTGTCATTTTAATTATTATATGTCTTGGTGTTGTCTTCTTTGGGTCCCTTGTTTTGAGAGATCTATGCACTTCCATGGCCTGAGGGACTATCTCCTTCCCCAGATTGGGGAAGTTTTCAGCAATTACCTCCTCAAAGACACTTTCTGTGCCTTTTTCTCTCTTCTTCTCCTGCTACCCCTATAATACGAATATTGTTCTGTTTGGATTGGTCGCACAGTTCTCGTAATATTCTTTCTTCCCTACTGATCCTTTTTTCTCTCAGTGCCTCAGCTTCTTTGTGTTCCTCTTCTTTAATTTCTATTCCATTTACCATCTCCTCCAGTATATCTAATCTGCTTTTAAATCCCTCCAGTGTATGTTTCATTTCTCCTACTGTATTCTGTAATGATTGGATCTCTGTCTGGAATTCTTCTGAGTTCTTGAATGTTTTTCTATACCTCCAGGAGCATGTTTATGATATTTATTTTGAAACCTCCTTCAGGAAGATTGATTAGTTCAGTCTCATTCCATCCTTTTCCTGGTGTTTGTGGGATTTTGGTTTGAACCAGGTTCCATTGATGTTTTGTTTTTGTATGTGGCACCCTCTAGTGCCCAGAACCTCTACTCTCCTGACCTGCTCAGCCCCTGGAGCGATGTCGAGTGTTGCAGGGGACCGGTGCTGGTGCCTGGGTGGAAGAAAGAGCTGTTTTCTGCTTCCCAGCTGCTATGCCTGTCTCCACTGCCAGAACCAGTGGGCTGAGCACACAGGTGTAAGCCTCTGTGCTTTGCATTTGTAGCTGCCATAGGCGAGGCTTGTCTCTGGCTGGCCTGAACACCAGGGCAAGGACTGCCGGTTTGTGAGCCAGGTGCGGGCTGGCCAGAAGGAAGGCGCAGCAGGCTGCATATCATGGTGGGGGGCCTTGGAGCTGCATAGCCAGCCAGGGGGATGGAGTCCCTGAAGCTCCTTAAAGTTCCCAACCTGCTGGACAGAGTGCACCCAGACAATTTTGTCCACCTGTCCTTTCTCTTGAGCAGTAAGCTCTGTGCAGTTCTAGCCCCTTTAGCAGCCCTCTCACTGTTAGGAAGTCTCTCAGACTGCCTGCCTTTCTTTTGTATCAGAGTAGTCAGATGTGGATCCCTGTTTTCCACAGCGGCTGGAATCTCAGTCTCTCCAGGTATTCCACCTTTCTTAGCTTTCCAACCCCACTAATCTCCAGAGCACCATGTAATGTAGGTTTGTGTTCCCAGAGCAGATCTCCAGGGCTAGGTGTTCAGCAGTTCCAAGCCTCCACTCCCTCCCCCTCTCTGTTTCTCTTCCTCCTGCCAGTGAGCTGGGGTTGGGGGAAGTGCTTGGGTCCCACCAGATCTTGACTTTGGTACATTACCCTGTTCCATGAGGTCTGTTCTTTTCTCCAGGTGTATGCAGTGTGGCGCAGCCTTCTTTCCTGTTGCTCTTTCAGGATTAGTTGTATTAATTATATTTTCATATTATACATGGTTTTGGGAGGAGGCCTCTGTCTCACTTCTCACGCTGCCATCTTTAACCTCTGCAATATCTCTATTTTTTAATACATTTTCATGGAATAAAATCAAGCACTCTCATCAAATACTCTGAAAATATTATTTATAGTCATGTATTTGAATTTAATTTATCTTAAAAATACAGAGTGCTAAATCATGATTTTAATTTTAAATTATACAAATATTGTAATTATTACTTTTATGGCCATTGAGATTTATTACCACACATGGTAAATCCATAGAGATAACCTGTTTGAATTTCATTTGGAAGTAAGAGAAACCAACATCCTCATTAGATGTTGGTTAGTCTGTCAGCCAACAGTTAGTTTTGGAGGTCTTCCTACATGTTTAACACTGCACCTACAGTATATTAGTTGGCCTTGCTGCATAACAAACCACTCCAAAACTTAGAAGCTTAAAACAGGAACTATTTGTTTAGCCACAATTCTATGGGTTGGCAAAATGGGCTGGGCTCAGTTGGGTAGTTCTGGTGTCAGCAGGGCTCTCTCATGTGACTGCAGTCTGCTGGCAATTGATAGCCTCAATCATTTGTCTGGTGGTTGGCTTTCTGTTGGCCAGGGCAGCTGGGATAGTTGGGCTGCATATCTTTAGCCTGGGTTTATTCACATGGTGGCAGCTGCAGGGTTTCCAAGAGCAGTTAAGACTAGAAGCTTCAAGGCTCCCTGAGGTCTAGGCTTAGAACTTGCACAAACTCATGTTCACCAGTCTGTTGGCTGAAGCAAAACACAGAGCCAGGCCAGGTTCAAGGGATATGAAAATAGACTCCACCTCTTGATGGGAGTTGCTGCAAATGTTGCGGCTATTTTTTAATCCACTCTATACAGTGAAGATCATCATGTGGTCCCTCCATTATGGACATTTCAGGCTCCTGGTCACTTAAACATTTAATGAAGGTTTGCTGTTTCTGCCTCAGGGCTTAAGTAAGGGAACAAAGTTATCTTATTATTTCTAATTTAAGGCATGGTAAAGGCCTCTGCATGTAGATAGGTTCATTGTTAACATGTACTTCTTATTTCTCATCTGCAGCATTTTCTGTCATGCCTGGAGATAAGACAAGGAAGTCTCCTCTCTATTCTCCTCTCACTCAGTGGTTCTCAACACTGACTGAATATTAGAGTGGCCTGGGATTTTTGAAAATATAAATCTCCAGACCCAACTTCAGATTATATTAGAATGTCTGGGCAGTGGGACCTTGGCATTGGGATTTTTTAAGCTCCATGGGTGATTCACAAGGGCAGCCAAGGTTGAGAATATCTGCTCTACCCGGTTTCTTTAAACTGGTAGCACCCCACCCCCAAACCATATTAAACTCACATAGACCAGCTTTTATCCTTTCTCTTGCTCTGGGACTAAACCATGCCCACCCTCTATGCCCTAGATGAAAAGTAGTGAAGGGGAGTGGGCCTTAGGGAACTCTCTAGAATGTAGCTGGTATTCACCAGGGTGTCATCTGCCTATCAGGAAGGATTACCTTGTTGGGAAAAAAGTTCTCAAGAGATTCCAATTGCTTTCTTCCTTTGCTTTGGAATAGGTTCTTCTTCCTGTCAAATGATGAACTGCTAGAGATCTTATCAGAGACAAAGGACCCCTTTCGAGTGCAGCCACACTTGAAGAAATGCTTTGAAGGAATTGCCAAGCTGGAGTTTACAGACAGTCTGGAGATTGTGGGCATGATCAGCTCAGAAAAAGAAACCGTTCCTTTCAAACAGAAAGTCTATCCGATTCAAGCCAAAGTAACTCTCCCCCTACCCACTTTTGGTTCTTTTCTCCCTAACAGAGCGAAATAGAGAGGCAGGAAACACTTTGGTTAAGCATTTGGACTCGAGTTCCAGACTGCCTGGGTGTGCAATACCTTGGTTCCACAACTTAATGACTGGGTGACTTTGGGAAGATAGGCAATCTTTCTGAATTTCAGTTTGCCCATCTCTAAGATGGGAATTGTACTGCAGTCCACATGACACACTCAGTTTGTGGACAGACTTCAGCCAAACTTGATGTGGAGGCAGTAGCATAGCAGGAATCAGATCTAAACAACTGATGCTGCTCAGATCTCCATGAGCAGAGCCCAGTTAAATGTAATCTAGGGTCAGAAACCTTGCTGGGGTCAATAAAATATGGAATCAATGCCATTTAACTCAGGTTTTCATACATGTGTCCTTATATAATAAGTAAAATGTAAATTACTTCCACTCTTGCTGAGCAGGACAACAGTGTTGAGAGGAAATATACAAGCACTCTCACCTCACATTGTTGATCCTTTCTGCCACCTGCACATATAAGTTGCAATACCCAGGAGTCATGTCACCAAACTGTACACCAGCCAGCTCACAGGCTTCTGAAGTCAACATCTATAGTTACCTGTAATTCTAAAACTGTATAATTTCTGCACATTTGAGTTCCCCATAGAGCTTTAAAAAAATCCAAATGCCCAGGCTGCATCCCATATCAATTAAGTCAGAATGTCTGGGAGAGGAAGTTAGGCATCCCTATTTTTTAAAAATCTCTAGATGATTCTATTGCACAGCAAAGTTTGGGAACCCCTGGAATAATTCAAGAATTAGAACTTTTCATTAGAAATAAGGAATTTATTTTAAGAACTGAAACATAAATGTGTCATTTGCCTCCTGAGAAGTTGCCTGTTTCAGAAAATAACATAAAAGAATTGCATGTTAAGAATCTCCTTTGACCCTTTTATGTGACATCCTGGAACACAATGAATAAATAAAGAATATTGACTTGAAGGGATGTCAAGCCTGTGGCCTCCATCCTGTCCTGTCCAGAGAAAAAGCTGGGTTTCCTCCCCCTGGGGTTGGCTCTCTGTTGCTACCTCCCTTTTTGTCTCTCCCTACAGGGCATGGTAGAGAAGTGGCTCCAGCAGGTGGAGCAGATGATGGTTGCCAGCATGCAGGAAGTTATTAGACTTGGGATTGAAGCATATGTGCAGGTAAGTGAGAATTGGGGCACACATGCCACAGTGTTGGTAAAGCAACAAGATCTTTGAGGAGAAGGTTAAATGAGTCAGTTTTAACCTCCACTCTGTCTTCTCCCCAAACCCATCTCAATTCTGCTGGGAAACACCTGACCCCTCTAAGTCCTGGGGCAATGTAAGTATTTCTGGTGAGACTTGTGCAGTTAGAAGCCAGTGACACAAGAGTAGATGGTTGGTTGCAACTGTCCAGTTTTTTCTGTGAGTGAAATGATGATGTGAGATCTATTTAGAGCCCCTTCCAGTTAAGCATCCTCCCCCCCAGGCTATTCATTTATATTACACATGCCCTGAAAGACACAATTCATCAAGCTCCCAAAGCTTTAGGGGAAACAGGTGTCAGAAGGGCTAAGAAAAGAACCAGTCACAAATCACTCTTTACCCAGCTTTTACCAAGGCTAATGTTGGCAGACTAGATCTTTAGTCTCCCCACCTTTAGGTGCCTTTTCTTCTTACTTTTAGGACCCTCCCACATTCCCAGGACCTTTTCCACCAAACAAAAGAATATTTAATCAACACCTTCCCAGTAGAGTACTGCGGACTGACCCTGCTGTCCCTCTCAGTAATATTTGTATTGCAAATCAAAAGCCAATCCTTTGCCCTATGATATATTTTTAAATAAAAAATTATAGAAAAATGGCTACTTAAGTGAAATTATTTTATACACTTGCTATATAACAAGAGTCAGAAAACTTTTTCTGTACAGGGCCAGGTAGTGTTTTCAGCTCTGCAGGCTATACACACTGTCACACTATTTATTTTTGCCTTTGTAGTGTAAAAGCAGCCATAGATGATAGGTAAACAATAGGTGTGGCTGTATTACAATACAACTTTATTTACTAAAACAGGCTTGGCCAGATTTGGCCCTAGGGCCACAGTTTGCCCACCTCTAGTTTAAAAAAAAGTTGGGGAGGGGCATGAATAACAAAATTATGGTGCCTCGTTGTAGTATTATGTAGCTATCAAAAACAGTGGTTATGAATACCCTCTAAACTCTACCTTAATGATAACTATGTAAAATCCCTGGGATGGGAGCATGAGTAAAAAAGAAAAAAAGCAAGAGTTGATGGGATTGTTGGTGATGATTTTGTTATTTTTTATAAAATTCAGAGAGGAAGACATACAAATCAGTAATTCCAGAGATGTCAAGACTAGTAGTCTCTGAGCATGTGGAAGGATTTTGTTTTTGTTAAGGGGCTGAGGTGGTCAGGGATGTTTTTAAGAAGTAATTCTAAATCACAGAAGGTGAACTGACCATACAGCATGCCCACTGCACTTTCCCAGGTCCCTCGTAATCAGTGGGTCTTGCAGTGGCCTGGCCAGGTGGTTATCTGTGTCTCCTCCATATTTTGGACCCAGGAGGTGGCCCAAGCCCTGGTTGAAAAGACTCTACCGGTAAGTGAGCCTGTCATGAAGTATGTAGAGGAGACTCAAGCTCAATTAGGATTTGAATGACATGTAATCAGAGTAGCCTGGTTTCTAAACAAAAAAAATTATAATAAGCAGAGCATTCAACCCATGGCATCACAGAAGCCAGGGTTCTCATGGGGACACTGGCTTGCAGAATTTGGAATTGGGGTTGTCCTGGAGTTCTGTAGACCTGTACAGTCCTTCCTAGGCACAGATTCTAGGCTGTAAGATTCTAAGTTTTATCAGCTTTTGCTACCAGCCATCAACCTAGCAGAATTTCCACCAACAGAGACCCCTATCTTCTTCCTGGGCCAAAGGGTCAAGTGATCCTATTCTCTTCTCCTCCACCATTACGCCCTCCTAATCACCTGCCATCCAACATCAACTCACCTCCAGAAATTCCTTTGACTTTTTCTTAAGACCAAGAGTGCCTAAGTCCTATTGTCCTCAGATCCAGACACATGTATTTCCAGTTAACTCTTGCCATTGGTGCTAGTGCTTGAGATTTGAAGACCTCCGTGGACTTGGGTTCAAATCTTCATACCTTCCCTTGTTAGCTGTGTGACCATGGTCAAGTTACTTAACCCAAGTCTCAGTCTCCTTGTCTATAAAATACAAGTAATTTTAGTGACACATCCT
>JAVSCE010015684.1:0-45153 GCA_032199065.1 Smutsia gigantea | reverse complement strand
AGATGAAACATACAATGGAAGTTTTTAAAAGCAGATCAGATATGGTGGAGGAGACGATAAATGAATAGAAATAAGAGGAGAAGGAACAGAAAGAAGCTGAGGCACAGAGAGAAAAAAGGATCTCTAAGAATGAAAGAATATTGAGAGAATTGTGTGACAAATCCAAACGGAAAATATTCGTATTATAGGGGCACCAGAAGAAGAAGAGAGAGAAAAAGGGATAGAAAGTGTCTTTGAGGAGGTAATTGCTGAAAACATCCCCAATCTGGGGAAAAAGATAGTCTCTCAGGCCATGGAGGTACACAGATCTCCAAACACAAGTGACCAAGGAAGACAACATGAAGACACATAAAAATAAAATGGCAAAGATTAAGGATAAGGACAGACTATTAAAAGCAGCTAGAGAGAGAAATAAGATCACATACAGAGGAAGCTCCATCAGGCTATCATCAGAGTTCTCAGCAGAAACCTTACAGGCCAGAAAGGAGTGGCATGATGTATTTAATGCAATGAAGCAGAAGGGCCTCGAATGAAGAATACTTCATCCAGCAAAATTATCATTTAAATTTGAAGGAGGGATTAAACAATTTCCAGATAAGCAAAAGCTGAGAGAATTTACCTCCCACAGACCATCTCTACAGTGTATTTTGGAAGGACTGCTATTGATGGAAGTGTTCCTAAGGTTTAATAGCTGTCACGAGGAGTAATAAAACCACCATAAAGAAAGTAAAACAGTTATTAACTAAGCAAATGCAAAAATTAAAATAATTATCTCCAAAGTCAGTCAAGGAATAGACAAAGAGTACAGAATATGATACCTAATGTATAAACAATGGACAAGGAAGAAAAAAGAAACTTGAGATTGTGTTTGTAATAGCATCCTGAGTTAAGTTAGACTCTTAGATAGAAAGGATGTTAGCCTTGAAACTTTGGTAACCACCAATCTGAAGCATGTAATGGCAATAAGTACATACATATCGATAATCACCCTAAATGTAAATGGTCTGAATGCACCAATCAAAAAACACAGAGTCACTGAATGGATAAAAAAGCAAGATCCATCAATATGCTTCCTACAAGAGACTCACTTTAAACTAAAAAACATACACAGACTAAAAGTGAAGGGATGGAAAAAGATACTTCATGCAACTAAGATGGAGAAAAAAGCAGGAGTTGCAGTATTTGTATCAGACAAAATAGACTTCAAAACAAAAAAAGTCACAAGAGACAAAGAAGGACATTACGTAAAAATAAAAGGGTCAATACAACAAGAAGATATAACCATTATAAATATCTATGCACCCAACACAGAAGCACCTACATATGTGAAATAAATACTAACAAAATTAAAAGGGGAAATGGATTGCAATGCATTCATTCTCAGAGACTTCAACACTCCACTCACTCTAAAGGACAGATCAACCAGACAGAAAATAAGTAAGGAGACAGAGGCAATGAACAACACGTGAACAATGGACTTAACAGACATCTACAGAACTCTACACTCAAAAGCAGAAGAATACCCATTCATCTCAAGAGCACATGGAACATTTTCAAGAATAGATCATACACTAGGCCAAAAAAAGAGCCTCGGTAAATTCAAAAAGATTGAAATTGTACCATCCAGTTTTTCAGACCACAAAGGTATGAAAGAAGAAATAAATTACGCAAAGAAATGTAAAATTCCACAAACACATGGAGGCTTCAAAACATGCTCCTAAATAACTAATGGATCAATGACTGAATAAAAACAGAGATAAAGCAGTATGTGGAGACAAATGACAACAATAATTCAACACCGCAAAACCTGTGGGACGCAGCGAAGGCCATGCTAAGAGGAAAATATATTACAATACAAGGCTACCTCAGGAAAGAACAATCCGTTATGAACAGTGTAAACTCACAATTAATGAAAATAGAAAGAGAAGAACAAATGAGGCCCAAAGTTAGTAGAAAGAGGGACATAATAAAGATTAGAGCAGACATAAAATTAAGAAGAAAAAACAGAAAAATCTGAACAGACCAATTACCAACAATGGAATTGAATTGGTCATCAAAAACTACCCAAGAACAAAACGCCTGGCCCAGATGGCTTCACCGCTGAATTTTATCAAACATTTAGTGAAGACTTAATAACCATCCTTCTTAAAGTTTTCGAAGGAGTAGAAGAGGGAACACTTCCAAACTCATTCTATGAGGACAGCATCACTCTAATACCAAAACCGGGCTAAGACACCACAAAAAAAGAAAACTATACACCAATATCCCTGATGAACATGGATGAAAAATACTCAACAAAATACTAGCAAACTGAATTCAACAATACATCAAAAGGATCATCCATCATGACCAAAAATGATTCATTCCAGGGATGCAAGGAAGTTACAACATTCAGAAATCCATCAACATTACCCACCACATCAACAAAAAGAAGGACAAAACCCACATGATCATCTCCATAGATGCTGAAAAAGAATTTGACAAAATTCAACATCCATTCATGATAAAAACTCTCAACAAAATATGTATAGACGGCAAGTACCTCAACATAATAAAGGCCATGTATGACAAACCCACAGCCAACACCATACTTAACAGCGAGAAAGTGAAAGCTTTTCCTTTAAGATCTGGAAAAAGACAAGGATGCCCACTAACCCTACTTCTATTCAACATAGTACTGCAGGTCCTAGCCATGGCAATTAGACAACATAAAGAAATAAAAGGCATCCAGATTGGCAAGGAAGAGGTTAAACTGCCCTGTTTGCAAATGACATGATATTGTACATAAAAAACCCTAAAGAATCCACTCCAAAACTACTAGATCTAATATCTGAATTCAGCAAAGTTGTGGGATACAAAATTAATACGCAAAAATGTGTGGCATTCTCATACACTAACAATGAATCAGCAGAAAGAGAAATCAGGAAAATAATTCCATTCACAATTGCATCAAAAATAATAAAATACCTAGGAATAAACTTAACCAAGGAAGTTAAAGTCCTATACTCTGAAAATTACAAGACACTCATGAGAGAAATTAAAGAAAATACCAATAAATGGAAACACATCCCGTGCTTATGGATAGGACGAATTAATGTCAAAATGGCCATCCCGCCTAAAGCAATATACAGATTCAATGCAATTCCTATCAAAACACCAATGGCATTCTTCAACGAACTAGAGAAAATCATTCTAAAATTCATATGGAACCAAAACAGACCCTGAACAGCCAAAGCAATCCTGAGAAGTAAGAATAAAGCTGGGGGATTATGCTCCCCAACGTCAAGCGCTACCATAAAGCCAACGTACTCAGGACAATTTGTTACCGGCACAAATACGGACCCATAGACCAATGGAACAGACTAGAGAGCCCTGATATAAACCCTACCATATGTGGTCAATAAATGTATATGAGAAAGGAGCCATGGATATACAATTTGGAAACGACAGCCTCTTCAATAGCTGGTGTTGGCAAAACTGGACAGCTACATGCAAGAGAACGAAACTGGACTATTGTTTAACCCCATACACAAAAGTAAACTTGAAATGGATCAAGGACCTGAATGTAAGTCATGAAACCATAAAATTCTTAGAAGACAACATAGGCAAAAATCTACTGAATATAAGCATGTGTGACTTCTTCCTGAACGCATCTCTTTGAGCAAAGGAAACAAAAGCAAATATGAACTCATTCGACTTCATCAAACTAAAAAGTTTCTGTAAGGCAAAGGACACCACCAACAGAACAAAAAGGAATCCTACAGTATGGGGGAACATATTTGTAAATGACATATCAGACAACGGGTTAACATCCAAAATATATAAAGAACTTACGTGCCTCAACACCCAAAAAGGAAATAACCCAATTAAAAAATGAGCAGAGGATAAGAAGAGAGAGTTCTCCAAAGAAGAAATTCCGATGGCCAACAGACACATGAAAAGATGCTGCACATCATAATCATCACGGAAATGCAAATAAAAACCACAATGAGATATCATCTCACACCAGTAAGGATGGCCAGCATCCGAAAGACTAAGAACAACAAATGCTGGTGGGAATGCTGAGAAAGGGGAACCCTCCTACACTGCTGGTGGAAATGTAAGCTTGTTCAACCATTGTGGAAAGCAATATGAAGGTTCCTCAGAAAACTAAAAATACAAATACCATTTGACCCGGGAATCCCACACCTTGGAATTTACCCAAAGAATACAACTTCTCAGATTCAAAAAGACATATGCACCCCTATGTTTATTGCAGCACTTTTTACAATGGCCAAGATATGGAAGCAACCTAAGTGTCCATCAGTACATGAATGGATAAAGAAGATGTGGTACATATACACAATGGAATACTATTCAGCCATAAGAAGGAAACAAATGTTACCATTCACAACAACATGGATGGAGCTGGAGGACATTATGCTCAATTAAATAAGCCAGGCAGAGAAGGACAAGTGCCAAATGATTTCCCTCATTTGTGGAGGATAACAATGCAGCAAAACTGAAGGAACAAAATAGCAGCAGACTCAGAGACTCCAAGAAGGAACAAGTGCTTACCAAAGTGGAGGGGTGGGGAGGGTGGTTTGGGAGGGTGGGAGAAGGGGATTGTGGGGTATTATGTTTAGTACACATGGTGTGCGCGTTCACGGGGAAAACAGTGTAGCACAGAGAAGGCAAACAGTGAAACTGGGGCATATTACTACACTGATGGACAGTGACTGCATTGGGGTCTGGGTGGGGAATTGATAATGTGGGTAAATGTAACCATATTGTTTTTTCATGTGAAACCTTCATAACAGTTTATATCAATAATACCTGAATAAAAGAAAAGGAAAAAAAATGCAGCCAGTATGTGTCCCTCGGTGGCAGGGTTATAATGACTGTTTTTTCTTCGCTATCCTCTCGGTTTTTTTTTTTTGTATCAACTACCAGGTATACGAATTCTCTTTTAAAAAAGGGGGCAATACAAGTTATTTTTTATAAAGACAAAATTCTGTAGATAACTAGCCTTTAGTATTAAACAACAGTGTATCTGGTAACCCTGTCCCTGTCCTCAAACTGTGTATGAGGGACACACACGGGAGGGATGGGAAAGAAGATGCAGACAGTGGAAGACGAGAAAACACAGAGGGGTGGCAGCAGGTCTAGCCAGTGAATCCCACTTGAAAACCACCCATAACAAATGGTAGGGGATGTTACAGAGCAGTTTAAAATGCTAGCTCTTGATAAACAGATAAACAACACATGGTCGATACACACAGTGGAATATTATTCGGACATAAAAAGGAATGAAGTCCTGACGTGTTCTATAATGTGGATTTATGTTGAGAACACTGTGCTGAGTGAAAGAAGCCAAATACAAAAGTATGCATGTCACAGCATATGAAAGATCTAGAATATGAAAATATATAGAGGCAGGTAGTATCTTGGTTGTTGCCAAGGGGCTGGAAGACGGGGAAATGGGAAGTGACTGCTAATGGGAATAGGGTTTTTTCGGGTGGGTGATAAAATATTCTGGATTTAGATAGTGGCCACGGCTACACAGTGCTGTGAAAGTGCTAAAAATTATTAAGTTGCACAGTTTAAAAGATACATTTTATGGCATGTAAAATCTAAAACTATGTTGGTTCTAAACATTAGTAATGCAGGGGAAAAGCTTTTCCTTTAAAAAGCCGAAAGGAAATCATGACACGCAATTGTCCACAACTTCCTAAAACAAAGCAAAGATGTGGGAGGAGACTACATATCAAAGTGGTAGTCTTAAGCTAACTTGAATGTTTCTTATTTCTTCATTGAGAATTCATAAAATCTGCCTTTCTACACTTTTACAGTCATAAAAACAATCTCATTTCCAAAGCTACCTGTACCTACCTGATGTTCCCTTTCACTGGCCTGATCCCGGCACTCAGGTCCAGCAGCCTCCAGGAGACCCTCCTGGAAGAGATCCTACAGGCTTTTCCTATGTTGGTGCAAGTCCTCCCATAAACCCATGGTGAGCGCCCATGAGCCCATCCACTGATGGATCGCCTAATATCCACATCCACGTTCATGAGTGCCTTGGAGGTGCCGAGCCCTGGGTTCCACCAGGAATAAGGTCTAAGTCCAGTTCAAGCAGAAGCCACAGACTCTTAGGAGAGGCAGGAACTGGGACAGAGCTTTGTGGAAGGTTTCCACACACCACGCTCCAGGCCCCAGAGGAAAGGGCCTGCCTCTCTGATTGTTAACATCCAGCCTGAAATTCTTCCAACTTGTCATCCTAATCACACCACCCCTGCTCAAACCTCTTCATTAAGCAAACAAACAAATAAACAAACAAAAACTCTTGGGTTCCCTGAGTGTTTCTTAGGACAGGAAGAAACTATGCTTCACCCATCTCCCACCTGGCTCCAGAGGAGCTCCTTTGGGGAAGCCTCTTCAGGAAGGCTCTGACCTCCAGGCCTTCCTGGAGCTGCAACTCCTCATCTCAAATGTCTTCTGCTCAAAAAGGCCTTCTTGACCACCCAGTAGCAGCAGCATGCAACCCGATTGGCTCACATCATTATAACTGTGAGAGCTGTTTTCTCTGGGGGCACCGTCTGACGACTCAGTGGGGAGTGACCATCAGAAAGGCAGGGTGCTGTGTTGGTTACCACTGCATCCCCAGTGCCTTAAGCTGACCAACACACAGGGACTCTCCTCTTCCTGTCCTCTGCCAGCCGGGCCTTGCCCTGCTTCCTCAACAGGCTGGCTCTGCCTGGGCCTTCAGAATGCAGAGGCTATGCTGGGCCCCTACAGTGGCTGATACTGCCTCGGGTGACACACTGCCTGATTGTACACACTGGCATGTCTGCGGTTCAGATTGGCACCCCTCTCTGCCAGTAGACTGTGAGCCCAATAAGGGCAGGGATGGAGTCTGGGTTTTTGCTCCATGGTCCACCCCTGGCTCCTGGCCCACAGATGGCAGACAGTGACTACCTGCTAAGTGTGCAGGCCATACCCTGTGCTCCCTTGCTTCTCTCTGCAACACTGAGCTTCCCAAAGGAGAGCACCTGTGTGGCACCTTGCATTAGGAGGCTATGGCACAGCCTCCCTGTCTTCTCTCACAAGCAAAGCTTTCTGCCAGGGATCCTCTAAGACCCTAATCCAGCCCTGGGGGGTCACTTACTCAACAGTATGTGGGGACTGAGAGCTGGCTACCTGATTCTGCTTGGCTTTCTGCTCCATTTTGGCTTCAATTTCCCTTTTCTTCTGAGCAATGAGCTCTTCCTGGTGAAGTGTGTTCATGTTCATTTTTCCCGCCTTGAGAGGAGCAACCCCAAACCACCGGGTAGCCTTTCCTGAGGAAGGAGAAGAAAATACCAGGAATCATCCTTGCTCCACAAACCCAGCGGTGCTACAGAAGAAGCCCAGTTGCTGTTACCACTGAAACTCACATTGTGATTGACATTCAATCACCTCTTTGTTCATTTCAACAAACATGTAACTGAGCCATGTCCCAGGCACTGTATTAGGTGCTAACCAAGAGAAAAGGGGCCCCTGCCCCCACGAGACTCACCTTGGGCTGAGGAGACAGTAGCCTTATAACAAAAAATGGCTGCAAAATTGTGGTAAGAGCTCTCTGCTAGAAACAAAAGAGGTGAGAGAATAATAGTGGGACACCTATACAGTTAGGGTAGCCAAAAACAACTGTCAGAAGAGGTAACATTTCAGATGAACCCAAGAAAAATACAGAGACAGTCTCCTGAAACGCCACCAGGGGAGAAATCTGGGCTGGATGTAAAACAAAAACAGGTGCAAAAACCTAAGGCAGGAAGAAGCCTGGTGCATCCAACGACCAGCAGGGGTCAGTTTGGCCAGACTGGACCATTCTGGAGACGGGCTGGGTGAGGTGTCAAGATAGTGAATCTGGGTTTTACTTTAAGGTGTTAGGGAAGCTGACAAGCAGTATTTTTAAGATCATTCTGGCTACTGATTGGAGAGGGAGCATAGGCAGCAAGGAGACCCCCCAGATGGCTTGCTGGTGCCAAGCGAAAACTGATCCTGCTTTTCAAAGGTGGTCGGCATGGAGATGGTGATGACACCTCACGTTTACCCACAGAACTCAGAATGAAATCAAAATTCTCAAAGTTGGTTTTCAAGGTTCTGACAGAGGTGACACCCCTCCTGACTTCCACTCCATCCTTAATATTTTTCAAATGACAAGAATGTCCCACCCTAAAGCCTTTGCACTTGCTGTCCCTCCTCTTCAGGGAGGCTCTGCCCTCCAGGTTTTCCCAGGGCTGGCATGTTCTCATCTCAAATGTCTTCTGCTCAAAGAGGTCTTCCTTGACCGCCCAGTAGCCTACAGCAGCTACAACACAAAGCATAGAATCTTACACCTGTGTGTTCAGCCACTGGTTCTGGCAGTGGAGACAGGCATAGCAGCCAGGAGACAGGAAACAGCTCTGTCCTCCCCCCAGGCACCAGCACCTCTCCCTGTAACCCCTGACATCACTCCAGAGGCTGAGCAGCTCCAGAGAGTAGAGCTTCTGAGAACTAGAGGGCGCCACATACAAATATGAAATGTCAAAGGGACCTGGTTCAAAGCCAAATCTCAACAGCAGAGAAAGGGGTCGAGTAGGACTGAATTAATAAATCTTCCTGAAAGAGATTTCAAAATACAAATCATAAACATGCTCATGGAGGTGCACAAAGTTAGTCAAGAACTCAGGAACGAATTTAGGACAGAGACCTAATCATTGAAGAGGACAATAGAGGATAGTAAAAGCAGGTTAGATACAGTGGAGGAGATGATAAATGAATTAGAAATTAGGGAAGATGAATACAAAGAAGCAGAGGGACAGAGAGAAAAAAAGGATCTCTTGGAATGAAGAACCCTGAACTGTGTGACCAATCCAAACGTAACAATATTTGTATTATAGGGGTACCAAAAGAAGTAGAGAGAGAAAAAGGGATAGAAAGTGTCTCTGAAGAAGTAATTACTGAAAACTTCCCAATCTGGGGAAAGAGATAGTTTCTCAGTCCATGGAGCTGCACAGATCTACCAACACAAGGGACTCCAAGAGGACAACACCAAGACATATAATAATTAAAATGGCAAAGATCAAGGATAACGACAGACTATTAAAAGCAGCCTGAGAGAGAAATAAGATCACATACAAAGAAGAAAACCCATCAGGCTATCATCAGAATTCTCAGCAGAAACCTTACAGGCCAAAAGGGAGTGGCATTATACATTTAATGCAATGAAGCAGAAGGGCCTTAAACCAAGAATACATTATCCAGCAAGATTATCACTTAAATTTGATGGAGGGATTAACCAATTTCCAGATAAGCAAAAGCTGAGAGAATTTAGCTGTCACAAACCTACAGTGTATTTGGAAGGACTGCTCTAGATGGAAGTGTTCCCAGGGTTAAATAACTGTCACCAGAGGTAATGAAAAGGGACAGACAAAGAGTACCGAATATGATACCTAATATATAAAGAATGGAGGAGAAAAGAAAAGGAGGGAAAAAAACACCCTTTAGATTGTGTTTGTAATAGCATACTAAGTGAGTTAAGTTAGACACTTAGATATTAAAGAAGCTACCCCTGAACCGTTGGTAATGACGAATCTATGCCTGCAATGGCAATAAGTACATACCTACAAATAATCACCCTAAATGTAAATGGACTAAATGCACCAATCAAAAGACATAGAGTCACTCAATGGATAAAATACAAGACCCAACTATATGCTGCCTACAGGAGACAAACTTCAAACCCAAAGACATACACAGACTAAAAGTGAAGGGATGGAAAAAGATATTTCATGCAACTAGTAGGGAGAAAAAGGCAGGTGTTGCGGTACTTGTATCAGACAAAATAGACTTCAAAACAAAGAAAGTCACAAGAGACAAAGACGGACATTACATAACAATAAAGGGGTTGATCCAACAGGAGGATATAACCATTATAAATATCTATGCACCCAACACTGGAGCACCTACATATGTGAAACAAGGACTAACAGGATTAAAAGGGGAAATAGAATGCAATGTATTCATTCTAGGAGACTTCAACACTCCACTCACTCCAAAGGACAGATCAACCAGACAAAGTAAGTAAGGAGACAGAGACACTGATCAACACATTAGAAGAAATGGATCTAACAGACATCTACAGAGCTCTACACCCAAAAGGAGCAGGATAAATATTCTTCTCAAGTGCACATGGAAAGTTTTCAAGAATAGATCATATACTAGACCAAAGAAAGAGCCTCAGTAAATTCAAAAAGATTGAAATTGTACCAACCACTTTCTCAGACATCAAGGGTATGAAACTAGAAATAAAATATGCAAAGAAAATGAAAAAGCCTATAAACACATGGAGACTGAACAACATGCTCCTAAATAACCAGTGGATCAATGACCAAATAAAAACAGAGCTCAAGCAATATATGGAGACAAATGACAACAATAATTCAACACTGCAATATCTGTGGGACACAGCGAATCCAGTGCTAACAGGGAAGTATATTGCAATACAGGCCTACCTCAGGACAGAAGAACAAACCCATACTAACAGTCTAAACTCACAATTAATGGAACTAGGAAAAGAAGAACAAATGAGGCTCAAAGTCAGTAGAAGGAGGGACATAATAAAGATTGGAGCAGAAATAAATAAATTCAAGAAGAATAAAACAATAGAAAGAATCAATGAAAGCAGAAGCTGGTTCTTCAAGAAAATAAACAAAATAGATAAACCCCTAGCCAGGCTTATCAAGAAGAAAAGGGAGTCTATATGCATAAGCAGAATAAAACATGAGAAGGTAAAAATCACTATGGACAGCACAGAGATACAAATAATTCTTATAGAATACTATGAAAGATTATATGCTAGCAAACTGGATAACCTAGAAGAACTGGACAAGTTTCTAGAAAAATACAACCTTCCAAGGCTGACCCAGAAAGAAAAAGATCTTAACAGACCAATTACGAGCAACAAAATTGAATTGGTAATCAAAAAACTACAGAAGAACAAAACGCCTGGACCACATGGTTTCACCGCTGAATTTTATCAAATATTCAGTGAAGAACTAACACATATCCTTCTTAAAGTTTTCCAAAAAGTAGAAAAGGAAGGAACACTTCCAAACTCATTCTATGATGCCAGCATCACCGAATAACAAACACCAGGCAAAGACACTACAAAAAACAAAATTACAGACTAACATCCCTGATGAACATTGATGCAAAGATACACAACAAAATATTAGCAAACCGAATTAAAAAAATACATCAAAAAGATCATCCATCACGATCAACTAGGATTTATTCCAGGGATGCAAGGATGGTACAACATTCAAAAATCCATCAACATCATCCAGTACATAAACAAAAAGAAGGACAAAAACACATGATCACCACCATAGATGCTGAAAAAGCATTCGTCAAAATTCAACATCCATTCATTATAAAAACTCAACAAAATGGGTATAGAAGGTCAGGTACCTCAGCATAATACAGGCCACATATGAGAAACCCACAGCCAACATCATACTTAACAGCGAGAAGGTGAAAGCTTTTCCTTTAAGAACGGGAACAAGACAAGGATAATCACTCTCCCCACTGTTATTCAGCATCGTCTGGAGGCCCGAGCCATGGCAACCAGGAAACACAAAGAAATAAAGGCTTCCAGATTGGTAAACAAGTTAAACTGTCCCTGTTTGCAGATGACATGATATTGTACATAAAATACCCTAAAGAATCCACTCCAAAACTAGTAGATCCAGAAATCTGTTGCACTCCTACACATTAATGATGAACTAACAGGTAGAGAAATCAGAAAAACAATTCCATTCACAATTGCATCAAAGAGAATAAAATACCTAGGAATAAACCTAAAGAAAGAAGTGAAAGACCTATACACTGAAAACTATAAGACACCCATGAGAGAAATTAAAGAAGATACCAATAAATGGAAACATCCCGTGCTCATGGATAAGAAGAATTAATATTGTCAAAATGGCCATCCTGCCTAAGGCAATCTACAGATTCAATGCAATCTCTATCAAAATACCAACAGCATTCCTCAACCAACTAGAGAAAATAATTCTAAAATTCATATGGAACCACAAAAAACCCCAAATAGCCAAAGGAATCCTGAGAAGGAAGAATAAAGCTGGGGGCATTATGCTCCCTGACTTCAAGCTCTACTACAAGGCCACAGTAATCAAGACAATTTGGTACTGGCACAAGAACAGACCCATAGACCAATGGAACAAACTAGAGAGTCCAGATATAAACCCAAGCATATATGGTCAATTAAGAGACGACAAAGGAGCCATGGTCATACAATGGTGAAATAGCCTCTCAAAAACTGGTGTTGGCAAAACTGGAAAGCTACATTCAAGAGAATGAAACTGGATTATTGTCTATCCCCATACACAAAAGTAAACTTGAAATGGATCAAAGACCTGAATGTAAGTCATGAAACCATAAAACTCTTAGAAGATAACATAGGCAAAAATCTCCTGAATATAAATATGAGCAACTTTTCCCTGAATGCATCTCTGTGAGCAAGGGAAATAAAAGCAAAAATGAACACATGGGCCTACATCAAACTTAAAAGCTTTGTACAGCAAAGGACACCATCAACAGAACAAAAAGGCATCCTTCCATATTGGAGAATATATATAAGGGGCAGAGGCCGAGGTGGTTTAAGCAACAGAGTTTTGCTGCTGTTGACAACTACAGTGTAGCTGCTGACCTACTAGGGCCAGCCAAGCTGCAGTCACATGCACCAGAGATCGGAGAACCGGGGACATTGAGCCGCAGCGACCCCTGGTGCTCACCACGCTCACCTACTCAAGCGGCGCCCGCGGGAGAGCGGGGCTTGCCAGGGAGGCGCGTTTCACTGCTCAAGTGGAAGATCACTTCCCTCCCACCTCCTCGGTCTCCCGCCAGTGAAAAGGCTTAACTGCCGAGGCCGGGCGGGGAGCCGCTCCTCCCGGGCGGGCAGTCTCAGGACTCAGCGCCGACCCACTCTCGCCGCTGCACTCACCCCGTCCGCCCGACGACCTTGCACACCCACCCTTCTGCCCTGGCGGGAGTTTCGCAAACAGCCTAGAAGAACTGCTGAATCAGTGGCGTCTGTGAAGCGCCACCTCCAAAATTGTGTGTGAGGTTTTTCTGGGCGGTGCGCATATTTCCATGAATTCTCAAAAGGATAGGTGACCTCCACATCAGGGCTAAGTCCTCAGTGGGCACGGAAAGAAGGGTCCTGGGTGTCCTCTCTCCGTCCACGCCCTCCTGGTTTCGGCCTTGGATCGTCCGCGTCCCCAGCTGTGACAGAATGGAAATACGTAGCGCTCCACTGGGGGGCGCCGTACCCAGCTTACTCACCCTGGGCCTCCTCCCCGGGCTAACAACCCATCAGAGTCTCTTCGCCAGCATTAGCTTTGGGCCCCACTCGCCCCTGGTCGGGATGCCTTTGGTAGTTTCCATCTCCGCAGCACAGGCCCAAACACGGAGTCTTTGAGGCCCTAACGTGGCTTTCAGAATTGTTACCCTACTCTCTAAACACCACCGCCCTCCTTTATGTTGCCCCCTCTTTGCCCTTCCCTCCCTTCCAGACTTCTCTTCCTTTTCATTCTCAAGTCAAACCTCACCTCCTCCAAGACGACTTCCCTGATTGCCCAGAGTCTGGGTGGACTAGGCTGTCCTTGGGGCTCAGGCAGCCACTCCCTCTGCTGTGTCTCCTCTGCCTGGCTGGGCATCTGTGCCCCAGGAGGTAGGGTACTTATCTGTCTTATTCAGGCTGTGAGGTGCCCACCTCTTCTTGGCTGCTTGTTGCAGCCTAGATTGTGTACAGACCGCCCCCCCAACTCCACGTTCATATATTGAAACCCTAACCCCCAGGACCACAAAAGAGTGTGGAGGTAGAGTCCTTCACAAGATAATTAAGTTCAAATGAGGCCATTTGGGTGGGCCCTAATCCAGTATGACTGGTACCCATATAAAATTAGGACACACACACACACAGAGGGCAGACCTTGTGAGGGAAGATGGCCATCTACATGCCCAAGAGGGACCCTCAGGAGACGCTCTGATCTTGGGCTTCCAGCCTCCAGGACTGGGGGACAATACATTTCTGTTGGGTAAGTCGCCAGGAATGCAATACTTTGTTATGGCAGCCTGAGCACACTAATACACCCAGTAAAGGCTCTGATAAGTTCTGCAGTGAGGAGCCCCTGCGACTGCCCTGGGAATGGGGAAGAGGATGAGCAGAGAGAGTTCTAACTCTCCAAGTGGGACCCGGGAACGGTGTGCTGGATGTCTGTCCTCACCTAATGCAGGCTCTGATCCCAGGAGCTGGGGAAGACCTTTCGCCTGTATGGCCCTAGGCCGGCTGAGACCATTCCTAGAGGGCTTGGGGTGGGCTGGCGTGCAGGGCTCATTCCGCTTGTTCATAATACTAGTAATAACCCATGGGAGCAGCGAAGATAGCAGGTGACAAGGGCATCAGCTTTCCTGCACCATTTTATCTCCTCTGCCAAGCAGCTGCCATTAGTGGCCCATCCCTTGGATGGGGAGCCCAGCAGGTTGGCCACGGCCTGTCAGCTGATCAGCGCGGGTGGTAATATTCAAACCTGAGCCCAAGTGCTTAACCTCCGTATGGCAGCACAACAGGGTGTGGGGGGGCCTAAGGTGCAGGTCGGGGCTGGGGAGTGGGACTCACGGGAGATGGGCCCCATCCTGCTCCCTCGGAAGGGAAGTGAGGTGGGCGGAGCCTGGCAGAGAGGAGGAAGCCGTTTATTTCTCTGGAAAGGGAGGGAGCAGGCCAGGGCGGAGCTGGGGGGTCAGGGGAGAGAAATGTCCTCCAGCTTCTGGTCCAGCACCTTGAGGTCATCCAGGAAGCGTGTTGGGGTCAGGATGTGTGAGGACCCTGGGCAGGAACAGAGGGGTGGGGAGGTGGGTTCACAGCCGTGGTACCCCACAGCCAGGGTCCCTGGGGACTCCAGGATTGACCCTGAGGACTCATGAGTCTAGACCCCTTAGAAACACAGAGGTACGACTACATCCCCTCACCCAGGGCTCCGAGACACAAGCCCTGCAGAGGTTCTAGGCTTTGGGAAACCCACTGGAGTTTGGTCAGCCCACCCACCAAACCTCGAAATCCAGCCCCAGGCCCTGAGCACCAGGCATAACAGAGTCCCGCTGTGGGCCCTGCCCTGGCCCAGGGACCCCGGTTCAGACCCACCATTGTGCACCTCCCACTTGCCATTTGTGGCGCTGGTCACCTCATAGGCAGCCCTCATCTCTGACACGGCCACACTGCCCATGATGTAGATGAGGACCCGGGGTCCTGCACGCGTCTCCATGCCCACTTTAGTCTTGTGTCAATGGCCTAAGCAGGCACTCTGCCAAGGGATGTTGGCAGAGGTCAGTTTGGAGACCACAACCCCACCCACAGTAGCCCCCTCACCCAATGGGTGCCTCTGTATGGGGGTCCCTAGGGCCCTCACCTGACAGCAGCCAGGGAGCTGGGTGTGGGGTTTCGGGACGAACATGAAGGGCCACAGCTCTCTGTCCAGCCGCTCCAGCACACCATCCTCAGGGCCAGAGAGGGAGGCCTGGGAGAGGGCCTCAGAGGGTGGGGCCCAACACCTGGAGCCCCTCCACTGTGTATTCAGGAGCCAAGGTCTTGGCAGACAGATGCCACCATCTCCATCTCTAGCCCCTTGGGGTCACAGAGGCTCCAGGCCTCCAAGGTCCATCGGGGTGGGGACCAAGGTCACAGGGCCCAAGGCAGGTGGAGGGGACAGGACTCCCTCCACAGGGACAGCAGGCAGGAACCACGGACCTGGTCGTCTGTGCTCTGGATGCTCTGTGCTCCCAGGATGGGCAGGGGCTGGCACAGGGCAAGGAAAGAGCAGATCAGGGGGCTTTCTAGATGGCCGGGGAAGACAATAGAGGGGCAGATGAGGGGTCCCTCTGCTACCCCAATTCCTCAGATGCCTGCTTGGGGCCCCTCTGTTGGCACAGACTGGATGGCAGGGGGCATGCCCGTAATGAGGAATCTCTATAAGCACCGAGGCTTGGTGTTGTGACCACAAAGGGGTTGAGCCGCTGCTTGGATGGGGGCACGGGGAGGAAAGGTCCCATAGTTCCCACCCTCCCCGGGCTCGTCCCCACCAGCTGTACCTCTATCATGTCCTTGATGATCGGGGTCCAGCGTGACAGCTGACAGGTGGGCTCCCAGCGCTCCCTCCGCTGCACCCGGCTTGAAGTCCCAGAGCCCTACAGTGTGGCACCGCGGGACCCGTGAGGGAGGTGGGGAGAAGGAGGGGTGTCACAAATGGGGCTGGGGTCTCATCTTTCTTGGGGCTGTTGCACAAAAAGATGGAGAGAGAGAACAGAAACACTGCGTGAGAGAATGAGGAAGGAGGATGAAGAATGCAGAGCAACAGGGGAGCTGAGAGGAGGGCGAGCAGAGATGGGGGCTGGGAGAGACGGCAGCCTAACACCACGCCGCAGTGCGGGCGGGTCATGGGCAGTGGGGCGTGGAGGCCTGAGAGAGGCAGGAAAGGCTAGGCTGAGAGTCGAGGGAAGGAAGCAGCTGTATGTGCCTGCTTTCCGGGGGCAGAAGTCCTCTGAGAGGTCGGCTGCGTGCCCTCGTGCCCATGCTGGGTTCCCTATTATCTGCCCCCAGGAATCAGGCCCCACGCCCCACACTGCACCGCCACCAGGACCAGGGATCTGACCACACCTCACTGCCTGGATATGTGTCCCACTGCTGGGGACAGCCCTGGTGTCCCCTGGCCCCCAGACCTGACCCTGCCCAGTGCTCGCTGTCCCCCAAAAACCACCCCATACCCTGTGTACACAGCCCCTGTGGTATGCCCTGTGGCCACCCAGGGCCAGACTCTGATTCAATGCCTTCTCCCAGGAGTCCCTATGCCATTTGCCCTGTGCCCAGCCTCTGACCCCACAGCCTGCTCCCAGCATACCCCAGGGCTGGTGACAGTGCCCCACAGCCGCTCCAGGTCCCGGATGAGGCCGCTGTGGACCTGCATGCTGGTGTGCTGGGTCAGCTTGAGCAGGTTCTCCTCGCTCACACCTAGAGGCGGCGGACGGGACCCTCATGGGGACAGGGGGATGATAGGAGGCGGCCACGTGGGCTCCTGGGCTAAGCTTGGGGGTGGCAGGGTGGGCTTGCAGGGCTGTGGTTGGGCTGTCCTGCAGTTGGGAGGTCTTCATAAACAAGAGAGCCACTGAGGACTGCAGGAAGAGGAGCCCTAAAGTCAGGACTCTGGGTGGGGAATCAGGAGGGGGCAGGGTGGGGGATCCTCGGGAATTAGTTGAGAGCAGTCCTGGACATGGTGGTCTCTACATCAGTGGCCCTCTCATGCCAATGCAGGGACCCCTAGGTCAGTGGAGGGGTATCTGTGAGGTTTGGCATGCCAGGGGAGTGGGGCCATCCATGCACTGGGGAACTGTGGGAATGGGAGCTTCCCAGGATCACTGGCGCCCCAGTGAGTGGGGAAATCCCGAGGCCTTCCTGTGCCCCCACCCACCATTCCGCAGAAGGATGTAGAGGAACAGGACCCGTATCTTGTCTTAGGCCGGCACTGCTGCATCCAGCAGCACCAGCATCATCAGCTTCATGGCGTCCTTGATCTTCTCGCTCTCTGCATTGGAACCCATGGCCAAATCTTGCAGGGCTTGGGTACCAGCTCTCCTGTCAGCCACTATGGCCCAACACGGCTGGGACATTCCAGGATCCTTGGCAAGAACTTAGGGACCTGCTTCCTCCACTTAGGTCTCTGAAGGTCCCACCTGATCTGCCATCGGGTCCCGCCCCTAACCAGATGCCACTTCCCCGCAGGCCCCACACCAACCAGGTCTTGCCTCTGCAAGGTCCTCACCCCCAACACAGGTCCTGCCTCTCCACGGACCCCACCCCCCAACCCTGTCCTGCCTCTCCATGGGCCCCACCCCTCACCCAGGTCCTGCCTCTCCACAGGCCCCAGCTCTCACCCAGGTCCTGCCTCTCAATGGGCCCCACCCCTCACCCAGGTCCTGCCTCCCCACGGGCCCCACGTCTCATCCAGGTCCTGCCTCTCAATGGGCCCCAACCCTCACCCAGGTCCTGCCTCTCCATGGGCCCCAAGCCACACACAGGTCTTGCCTCTCCATTTGTCCCATCCCTCACCCCGGTCCTGCCTCTCCATGGGCCCTACCCCTCACCCCAGTCCTGCTTGGCCACTGGGCCAAACCCCCCACTCACCACCCCTAAAAAGTCCTGCTTCTCCACAGGCTCCACCCCTCACTCAGGTCCTGCCTCTCCACAGGCTCCACCCCCCACACCAGTTCTGCCTCTCCACGGGCTCCACCCTCCACCCCTCATACAGGTCCCGCCCACGCACACAGGGCCCACACCCGTCCCAGGCGGCCTGCACCTACTACACACTGCACAGTTTCTCCACAGAGAACTTAAAGGCTTCATGCCGCCCTCGGCTACATTCAGGTGCATGGAGTACTGCGGGGTGGGGGGACAGAGACTGCATCCAGGCTGACAGTCGGGGTACGGGGAGAAGCGGGGCCGTGGGGGCTGTGGAGAAGGGCGGGCAGCAGGGGTTCCCCGGTCACGCTCACCTTGTTCAGCTCCTTCTGGTTCTGAGGCATCTTTTCCAGTATGTGGGACAGGTCTTCCATGTTGGCCTGAGACAGGTGGGGTGTGAGGCCAGGCCCCGCCTCCCGGGGTTCCACCGCCCGATGGAGGCCCCGCCCCTGCTCTGCAGGGAGCCGGCTCTCCTTCCGAGCAGCGAATCCCGCCCCTGTACCTGGTCAGTCTCTTCCTTTCACAGAATGTCTTCAGAAGCTCTGTGACCCTCCTGGCAGTAAGGGCGGGCAGGGGTGAGGTTGGTGAGACAGTCCGACGGCAGGACGGGGAGGGTCAAACGTCCCTATAGCAGGCCACGTGCAAGCTCGCTCTGGGAGGACACCCCGGAGTTGGGCTGAGGGGTGTGGCTTGCAGAGGGGGTCTCACCAAGACCCAAATGGCAGGACTGGGCCACACGAGGGAGGAGAGGATGGGTGGGGACCATGGTGCAGAAAGGGCGCCTGCCGCCGCCCCATGTGCGCACTTGGACCCATCCGCGATGTGCGTGTGCTGCAGGTCCAGCTACAGGTCGTCATCCTCTTCCAGCAGCATAGCCTCGCTGAGTCCTGTGGTTTCATATCTGCAGGAGGAGGTGAAATGAGGCTCAGGGGAGATAGCTGAGGACCAGGCACCCGGGTCTGCGGTGAAGGCGAGGGTGCGTCCAGGGTCCATACACCTGTACGTGTCCTGCTCGATGTCCAGCAGGTCATAGGCCATGGCCTGGAACGTTAGCTCATGCAGCAGTGGGACCAGAAGGTCGGCTGTCGGGTCCACGATTAGCAGCTGTGAGCGGGCTTTTTCAGGGACCTGGGGAAGGAGGTGCAAGGATGAGGACACTGACAATGTCCCTGACTGGGACCTTGCTCCAACCTCCCCAGACACCTCACTTCGCCCAGATTGGGAGTGTCTGCCTTTAAGGCGTTCAGCTTGGCCAGGACAGCATGGCCATCTGCGCCATGTCCTCTGGGCCCCTGGTTCTGCGGCGAGCCGACACGGGGCCTCAGGACATGGGGTTGGGGAGAGCCAGGCACAGACTGGAGGTGTCAAGGATGGGGTTATGGATGGGAGTTAGGAGTTAGGGATGGGAATCAGACCAGGGTGAGGACAAGGGCTGGGATACAAAATGAAGCTAAAGGTTGGGTGCAGGATGTGGTCAATGTCAGGGGGTAGCATCAGGTGGGGTCCCCACTTTCGGTAGCGGATGGCCGGGTACTCCTGCTGTGTGGTACACGGTGTGGCGATCTGCTGGGCCAGCGCCTCCAGCTGCCATGTCTGCTCCCCAGCCTGGTAGGGACAGTAGAGGTTGTAAGTGCTGTGGGGAGCATCCAGGGAGAACACCTGGGAGACAAGGGCCATAGTAGTGGTGATCGGTGAACACCTGCCACACTTCCTGCCCGGGCGACGCCTGTTCCCCGGACGGCTCTGCCCTCCATGGGGTGGGATGAACTACAGCCAACGCCCCAGCCTCCACAACCTTGGGCGGCACCACCCGGAGGCCTGCTCTCGGCTTCCCCCTGCAGGTGCCTAGAGAGAAAGACCTCCAGGTGCCCACCATGGTCTGAGCCGGCCCCGGCTCCCTCCCTCTCTGACTAGGTGTGGTCAGGGCTGCTGCACTCTGCCCAGCACTAGCTGGGGCAGTACATTGGCTTCGTAGGGGAGGAAGGCAAGGTGGATCTCTTTCAGTGTCTTGACCACCTTTGCCACAGGGGAGTGACCCAGTTCATTGAAGGGGGGGCACAGGCTTTGGGTTGGGAGGTGCGGCAAGATGGGGCATCAGGCGAGAGGGGCCTCCTCGCTCCCTCACCCCTACCCACCCATATGCCTCCTCCTCACTCACTGTCAGTGAAGATAGATATGTTCTGCTTTGTAGATGAAGGTTGGGGTCCCCCAGAAGACTGCGATTAGGGCCTGCACCCACTGGGAAAGGTGGATCATGCTCTAGGCCTGGGCCAGTGCCCCCAGACACTTCTGACCTCTGCCCCTGCCTCCCAGCCACTGCCTGTTCTGGCACACACGTGTACACATGCACACCCCCCCACACACACACACACTCTCTCTCACTCCTGTAGGCACCTTTTCTGTGGGGCTCAGCAAATAAATGGCCTTCAGGCTGGGGATGGGCTCTCGCCGTTTGTGGATGTCTTCAACAACTAGTAGAAACAGAGAAAGGAGGGATTCCTGGGTGCCCACCGACATGGGGAGTCTCAGACTCTGGAAGGTGGACACTTGCAGAGGAGGGTCAGATGTTGGGGGGTGGGGACTGCACACCTAAAGGGCCTTAAGCAGGAGATGCACACCCGAGGGTCACAGCGAAGAACTACCTGGGCAGGGTTCTTTACATTCACAGCCCCTGGGGCCTCCCAGAGAAAGTAATGCATTCTGGGCATCCCACAGTGAGTTCACCTTGGGTGTCCTACACAGTGGGGGAGGCTGGCCCCTTAGGGGTGGCAGCGAGGGAGTCCTTGGTGAGGGTTTGCCCAGCCAAGGCTCCCATCCTCAGGAGGGGAGGGTCACCCCCTCAGGGGTGTCTGTGCAGGGAGCTGCACACTTGGAAGTTTTGGGCAATCTGAAGGCAACCTATGCTCGGACCCGTCTCCACAGCACAGGCTGGGGTTGGGGTGGTACTCACTCACTGGTGATGCCCTCATACAGGATGCCTGACATCTTGCAGCAGGATGATAAGATGCACATGCTCAGATGGTCCACGATGAACACCTATCCAGATGGATGGCAGATGGACCCACGGACAGACAAATGAGTAGGAGAGGCCACCCCTGCCCATGAGGTTGGGCTGGGGCAGTGGGCTGGACTGACAGTTCAAGATCTGGCTGAATGGGAAGACCCAGGACCCGCACCCCCACTCCACCCCTGCGAACCAGGATCCTCCTCAGGGAGTTCTTGGGGGTCTCACATTCAGGATTCCCTGTGGCTCATGGTCTTGCCAGCAGCCCCCACCTTGGCAATTGCCAGCCCCCGCCCTGCCCGGCACTCACACCAGGGGCCCATGGATGCCATCCTGGATGCTCACCACCAGCTGTGGAGAGGCAACCTCGTGGCAGAGGTAGTGGCTTGAGTCGGCTGTCAGGTGGAAATAGCCATCCACCTGTGACACCAAGGACAGGGCTGCAGCCTGGGAAGGCAGGGTCAGCTCCTGCAGGCCGGGGGAATTCAGGTAGCATGGCAGGCTGGAGGCACCCCACCACCAACAACGCTCTGGCTCCCAGTCCTACCAGGCACTTGTCCTGACAGTGCACACTGACGTGGTGTTCTTTCAGCACCATGTGGATGATGTCCCGGAAGACACTGAAGTCAGTCCACGGTGCCTCCTGAGGCCTGTACGCTGACTGGTTGCCCACCTCTTGGGCCTTAGCTTTCTTCCAAAATGAGCCAGAGCGGCGGTTCTGGCTGCTGCCCCCACCATCAGCACATTGACCCTGGAAACCAGTAAGTGGGGTGGATGGAAGGAGCAGTGCCATGTCCACATTGTCCCCACATATACCTCCCAGGGAAAGGCAGGAGCTGGAGGCACCAGGGATGCTTCTTAGTCATCCCCCCTGGAGTCCTGGGATCACAGGTGGGACAGAGGATACACCCCCAAGAGACACAGCCCAGGAGTCAGAGCCTTGAGGAGGAAAGTCCCTACCCTTATCACCACAAGAGGTGAAGATCCCAGAAATCAGTTCCCTGGGGAATAAACAGAGGACACCTCTCCAGAAACAGACACCAGGGGACAGACGAACCCCTTTCAGAGCCACGTGCAGAAAGCGCTCACTGCAGCCACACTCAGAGACCGAGGCCAAGGCTGAGTGGGACCTCCCACCCGGCCCTACGCGGACCCCCAGACAGGAGCATCTTCCTCACCTCTGCCTGTATCCGCTGCCACCAGATGCCACCGGTGCCTGTCACCAGCACCTCATGAGTGGGGGCTCTGGCGGGGGACTCAGGCCGGGGCTCCGGAGGGGCCTGGCTGCTGTCCCAGATGTAGCAGGGCTTCCCCTCGGCCTTTTGACTCTCCTTCTCATTCACCCATTTCTCCCCTCCCCACCCCAGCCCCACAGCAACGACCAATCTCTTCTCTTTGTCTATGAGCTCATTTTTTCTGTTTTTAGATTCCACATATAAATGATGTCATATGGTGTTTGTATTTCTCTCTTCTTTCACTTAGCACGATGCACTCAAGGGCCTTCCACGTTGCTGCAAACCACAAGATTTCATTCTTTTTATGGCTGCATGTACTGTATGTAAGGTGTTCCATTGTATAGATATGCCACATTATATTTATTCGCTCACCCACCAATAGACCCTCAGGTTGTTTCCATTAAAATGGTAAATTTGATGTGTATTTTACCACAATTTTTTAAACTTCCAATTGCTTCATAAATTTTTTTTACAGTTTACTTGTTTGAATAGGCATCCAAAGTCCACACATTGTATTTGATTGATTGATAACAATTCCCTCTCACCTATCCTCTTTTTTACCTGTTGTTGTTGAAGACACCAAGTTTGTTTGGTTCATAAATCTCCGATATTCTGGATTGGCTGATTGCATTCTTATGCTTTCATTTAACATGTTCTTCTATTTCCTGTACTGTGGTAGCTCAATCTAAAGGTTTGATTAAGTTCATAATCAGTTTTTCTAAGTGATACCTCCCAGGTGAAGTACTTCCTATTGCATTATATCAGGAAGCAATTACGATATGATTGTGACTTTTTTTTCTGATGTTCAGGCTGGTGAGTGCATTTGGGAATTGTCAGCCTGATCCATCCGTTGTAGAGTTCTCCATTAACCTTTCACCTAATGATTCTATCAGCCGCTGATGATCAGTGTTGACCTAGACCCATTATTTCATTACGGGATGCAAAGTGGTGATTTTCTAATAATGTCATTCTCTCAGCACTCACTAATTTGTATTATTCTATAGGGATAACTTTTTTAAATCAAAAGTATGTGGTAACTCTAAAATAGTTTGTTCAAAAAATCATGGAAAATGCTTGTTTCCTTATTGATTTTCAGATTAATGTGTTGGCACCTAACAACTTTAAAAGATTACCACTTATTTTTTTGTTTTAGATATAGATTATTAATGTATTTTGATTTTTCAAATCATTGTATTCATTCCTTTTGATGTGCCAGTGGTAGCATCTGTAGCCAGTAGGCATTCCTTCAAGTTAACCCTGAGTAATTTTAAAATCCCAGTAGTCTGTACTAGTTATTTGCCATCTGGCAGCACCTGCTGTTCCAGATTTATCTTTTATAGCTCCTGCTTCAGACCTGAAATCAGCAGTTTCTCCAAGGAGCTTCAGGAAGTGGTATTTAGAGGCCAAAGTCTGGGAGACAAGAATACTAGTTGCTATTGGGACATCACTGCTTGCTAGGGAACACATTTTGTTAATTGTTTCTGTTGTTTTATTTATCATGATGTGATAAATACATCATGAATGCATATCATATTTCCAGAATAAATGTTTTACTTTAACTTCCCTAATTTTAGGTACGTATCTCTTTTATCCTTATTTTTATCTCAGTTTCTAATGTCATAGATAGCTATTTATTCCCTATCCTACCACATACGTGAAGGATCCACTTCAAGCTCGCTCACATCGTCACCGACAGGACCCAGATTCTTTGAGGCTGTTGGACAGAAGTCACCCCTATTCTGTGCCAACAAGTCAGTTTGCAAAGTGGGCAATCTGAGAAGGCAGCAGACAGCCCAGCAAACTGGGAGTCACAGTCTACTGTCACACAACCTCAGAAGCGACATTCTATCACTTTTGCTACATACCACTCTTTAGAAGCAAGTCACCAAGTCCAGCCACACTCAAGCAGAGGGGGTCACATGGGTATGAAGAGCAGGAGATGATGACCAGTGGGAATCATGTGAGAAGCTGCCTATCCCCATAACCAGCAACAGCTAATGCTTACTGAGGGCTTACTCTGGTACTAGGTAATAAAACAGGTATTTTACATACAGTAATTCATTTAATCCTCACAGTCAACAGATGAACTGATGACAGGGAGAGCCATCACTACATACAGTGGTGGGAAATGAAGACTAACTTTCCTGTGCCCACCAGAGAAGGCGTATGTTAGAAGGCTTCAAAACTGAAACAAACTGACTGCCACAACCATCTGTGCTAAGAACCCTTCACCTCCTCCAGCCAAAGGTGAGCACCACTTCCTCACAGCAACTCCCCTCTAGCTCTACCAGTTCTCGGGGTAGGGAAGAATTCTAAAAAATATGTTTGAAAGCCACTGCTTTTCATTGACATTTTGACTTACAAAATCAAAAATCTTTATTCAGTTTAAAACTGAATAAGAATCATCTTGTTTTCTCTATGAAAAATGTTCAAAGATTCAAGATACCTAAATGAATTGCAGTTTTAATTTAGTACTAAATTTGCTTAGATATTATTTCTCTTCAAAAAGAGATAGCTGTCTCTCAGTTGGCCAACCTTAAAGAAAGATAAGAGACAGCAAGCATTTCCTCTGGAATATTCCCAGGTCTATGAAATTTGGGCTGGGGAGGCCTTCAAATTAGAGGCCTGAGCAAGAGGTAGAACTACTCAGCACTAGAGAGAATCCTCCTCCCTATTTTTAATAAGGAGTAAAGCAGTTGCTTATTATGTGAGCTATGGTTAAGACATCCCAGATCCCCAGGCCACTGGGTGTGTGTCTATTTGCAAGCCTCTGTTATTTGCAATGACACATCCTTTAAACATCTGCAGTCCAGTTCCTGGTCAAGTTAAAAATTTCAGCAAGTGAATATAGATTCAAAATACTAAATATGAACAAATTAAATTTAACAGTAATTATTATGAGTAAAAATATTTACCAAGAATTAATGCAATAATGCAGGAAAGATGATCTCTTAGTGAACAGATCTTCCTCAACTTAATGATGGGTTTATCTGGACAGGAGTGGAAGGTGTGTTTGATACATCTGACATACTGAGTAAGTATCACAGCTCAGCCCGGCCCACCTTACACGTGCTGAGAACGCTGACATGAGTGGGCACAGCCATCTCACACACAGTCTATTGAATAATGAACTGCTCAATACCTCATGTAAAGCATTGAATCCTGTGCTGAAAGTTAAAATGAGGAAGGATCTGTGGGTGCAGAAAGGCTGGAGGTGAATGGGCCACGGGCCCTTGTGATGGCCTGGCTGCCTGGGAGCCATGGTGGCTGCCCCTGCCCAGTGTCACAATGGAGGGTCTGACTGCACGTCACTGGACCACACCACTCAGAGTTCAAAGTATGGTTTCTACTGATCACTTGGCACATAAATGATGACATTTAGCCCTACTAATTCTAAAGATGAATAAAACATGGGGACTTGACTTACCAATTAACAATACTAAGTATAAACTACAATAATTAAAACTATAGTTTTGGCACAGAAATGGCCAAAATCAGTGGACTTAAATGGAGAGTCTAAAAAGAGACCCATGCTTATATTTGAACTTGGCATATGAGAGTGGAGTATTCCAACTCAGTGTGGAAAATGGTGATAGACTATTAGATTTACACCAAAACTCCTAACAATAAAAATACAGATCCCTACCTCCCAACAAGAACACAATTCTAAATGAGTGATACAAATAAAGATGAAAAACAAAGAAAACAATGAAAATGAATATTTGTGACTTCATGGAAGAGTGGACTACTTAAACCCAAAGACAACAAATCACAATAGAAAAGACGAATAAGTGATTATACTTAATATTTAAAAATAATTAAGACACCATAAATTCAAGTGAAGGTGGTGGTGTGGGATACCGTATTTGCTACAATTCAATAGATAGAGAATTAGTGTCCCAAATATTTAGAAATTTGTAAATCAGAAAAAAAAATTTAACTTAAAAAATGAGCCAAATATATTACAAGTAATTTACAAAATGAAAACCCACAAAAGGCCATTAAATCTATGAAAAAGCATGTCACCAGGAAACAGACAACACAGTATTAATATAGAAGGAGATAAATAATTTTGCCAATCAAATCACCTACAACTAAAATTTTGACATCACGTGCATATGGGGGTGTGGAGAAAGAAACTCCTTCTCTGCTAGTGAGTGTGTTAATAAGGAAAACCATGAGGTAAAGCAATTTGACATTGCATAACAATAAACAAAATAATTTGTATTATTTCTACACTACGTAAATATTGGATGGTACAATTTTGACACCACATAAAATAACGCTTAGGAAGATCTACCATAGGTAAATTATCACATATAATTACAAGGACATATATAAAAGGTTTTTAATGCAGCATTGTTTATAGTGAAACACTGGAACTAATCCAAATACTCCCCAATAGAGAAATACATAAATAAAATATATTCTTTTGACAGACTACATATATAGGTATATATAGGTGTATGTAAATATATCCTGAATCTGTTAGTGCTGAATTTAAAAATTGCAATAGTGTTAGCATATTTGGTATAAAATCATTCAAATTAAATAAAAATAGATGCACAAAACAATACTCTGTATTAGTATGTAATACACATGCACACGCCAAGACATCCACATAAAATGCACTAAATCCATGATGCTAGGGAGGAGAAAGAAATTAGGATTCGGGGTTTAAATCTGAGAGGCACTTCTTCACTTGACGTATTTATTTCTTCTATTTAAACTACTTGCTGCAGGGACAAGACACTTCAGGATATCTATTCTCACAGGTTCTATTCAGCATTACACTGGAGCTTCTCATCAGGGCTCTTAGGCAACAAAAAGAAATAAAAGGCATCCAAATTAGGATGGATAAAACTATATTGATACATGAAATGATTTTATGTAGAGAAAATCTGAAGGAACCACTCAAAAACTACTAGACCTAATAAATCCAGTTAGGTTGCAGGATTCAAGATCATTATTCAAAACTCAAATGCTTTCTACACATAATGAAAATTCTGCAAAGTTAATTCCATTCACAATAGCATGAAAAAGAATGAATCTTTAGGAATAAACAAAAAAGTACAACACTTCTACTCTTGAAATTATAAAACATTGTTAAAGAAGAAATAAATAAATAGAAAAGCATTCCATATTCATGGATCAGAAGATGATATTGATAAGATGGCGATACTCATCAAATTGATCTATGGATTCAGTGTAAATCTCTCTTTTCCCTCTGACTCCCTGCCCCCAAGCCCCAGAAATTAAAAGCTCATCTCAAAATTGATATGTAAACATAAAGGACTCAGAATAACTATAACAGTCTTGAAAAAGAATTTTAAAATGTGGATGACTCACACATATTAATTTCAAACTTTAATACACAAAAGTATACAAAGCTGTAATAAGACACTGGTAGAAGGAAAGCTATGTAGTTGAATGTAATAGAACTGAGAGTCTGAAATAAACCCTTATATCTGTGGTCAATTGATTTTAACAAAGGTTTCCAGACAACAGTGAAAGAATTGTCTTTTCAACTAATTTTGCTGGAACGATGGGTATCTACCTACAGAAGAATGAATTTGGATCTCATTCCATACACAAAAATGAAGCCAAAATTGGTTATAGACCCAAATGTAAGCTAAACCAGAAAACTATTAGAAGAAAATACGGGAATATATCCACATGATCTTGAGGTAGGCAATGATTTCTTGGATAACACACCAAGAGCACAAGCAATAAAAAAATTGATAAATTGGACTTCATCAAAATTTAAAACTTGTGCACTTCAGAAGACAAAAGAAAGAGAGATTACCCACAGACTGAGAGAAAATATTTTCTATCAGATTTTCAACAAAGGACTTGTAACCAGGACATATAAAAAGACTTCTTGCAACTAAAAAAGAAAACTCAAAAAAATGAGCAAAGTATTGGAATTGAAATTTATTCAAAAAATATATATGGTCGATAAACATAGGTGAAAAAGCTCAGGATCATTAGTCATTCAGTAAATGCACAACAATGCCATGAGATAAGACTTCATGCTGACTAGAAGTGCTGTAAAGTAAAAAGGCAAAAACAAAAGTGCTTTTGAGGACATTGAGAAATTGGAACCCTCGTATATATTTGCTAGTGGAAATTTAAAATGTTGCAGGCACTTTGGGAAAATGCATCACAGTTTCTCAAACTGTTAAACATAGGGTTGCTATATGACACAATTCATTCCTAGGTATCTACGCAGGAAAAATAAATGTCCACTTACAGATTTATACATGAATGTTCATAAAAGCATCATTCTTAACAGCCAAATTACTAAAATAACCCAAATGTTATCAGCTGATGAGTGAATAAATAAAATGCGATCTATTCATAAAAATGAAAAACTATTCAACCACAAAAAGAAACTAAAAGCTGATGTATGCCACAATATGGAAGAACTCCAAAAAATGCTGAGCGAAATAAACTGGAAACAAAAGATTGTATATCATATGATCCCTTTTATATGAACTGTCCAGAATAGGCAAATCAAAAAAAAGTATATTAATGGTTGTCTGGAGCTGAGGGTGCAAATGGGCTGTGACTGCAAATGGCATGAGGTTTCTTTGGGAATGATGACAATGTTCAAAAATTAGGCAATGGTGGTGGTTGCACAGCTCTGTAAATGTACCAAAAATTACTGAATTGATATTTTTGTTATGTAAGTTACATTTCAATAAAGCTATTTTAAAAAACCATTTGAAGCAAAGATGGTAATATAAGGATGTCAATCCTGGGCTGCTTAGAATGCTGGATTTTGCAACATATTCTATTTTCTCTATTTTTTACATATCTGAATAACAAAAAAATGAAGACAGCATAAATTCCTGGACCCCAATTTCAAATGAGACAGATGCATAAATTTAAAGTCTGTTTAATATAGTCTTACCTCTAGATACAGACTGTTGCCCCAGGCCCACAACAAATGACTGGATCCTTGTCAGAGCACTCTCAGTGATGCCTACCAGTCTTACATAGGAAACACAACTCTGTAATGCTTGACTCTTAAACATACACCAAGAATAACTTGACATATGAGGAAAACATTTAACATAAAAGAAAACAAAATATCCTGGAAGGGTGGATTCACAGGAAAAAGACACAACATAGAGCACAAATGAATCTTAAAAAAAAAACCTAATATTTACACTTTAGAGAGAGAAAAGAAAAGCTACAGCCATGGAAAAATGTAAGCCATCTATAATAAAAGGAATATCCAGAAAAGAAAAGAATTTCTGAAAATTAACTGCTAGAAAGATTGGAAAATAAAATATAATGAACAAAAAATGGAAAATAGAGCAAAGAAAACAAAGTTAGGTGTTCAATCCAAGAGGTTTAACATCCAAATGTATTTCCAGAGAGCAAGAACTGAAAATAGTGGAAAGGAATATACAAAGAAGTTATTTCAGAAAATTTCTCAGCAATGAAGAAAATGACTTTCTGCATCAGAATTTGTAGAAAATTGTTGAGAAATAAGACTAATCATCTTGATTAAACCTGAGAAAATAAAGAGCAAAAGAATATCCTAAAGGTATGCAGAGAGTTACAGTGGGTTGCAGAAAAAGGATCAGAAAAAAAATTGGTTTTGGATTTCTAGAGGCTAGAATTCACTGAAACAATGTGATCATAATCCCAAAAGAAAAGTGTAAAATTAGAACAAAGACACTTCAGACATCAACCTTTGCTAGACCGTGGTTATATTTGTGACCAGCCAATAACTCTGAATTCTCTTTTTATAGAGAAGTCCCCACATTATGCCCCTTACCTTGCCAAGTTTGGAGCCAGAACTCAGTTTTCCAGCATCTACTGCAGCAAATATGTAGGCACATGACCTGGGCTCCAGCAGTCAGACACTTCTATGGAGACGTCAATTTGAAGAAATGTGAGAAAATCGATTTTGCACAGGATCTGTTCCTGGAGAGGGTGGTGAGAGATTGGGCTTTCAGAGGCAAGAGTGGCATAATATCTAGTTGGTAGTGTCCGTTGCTCAAGGTCTTTGGTGCCTTTGACCAAAGGATGTATAGGAATACCTTAATACAGATTGTTGGGTAATTTGGATATTGTTTCTGGATGTAGTCTCCAAACCCTCTTCCCCCATCCTCCTGGAGATTCTGGGAGCTACTTCACAATGTCTAAAGAAGCTTCCAAAGACGCTTCTGGTGGGTATGCTCACTGACACGAGGGCATAAAGTAGGAAAGAAGAGAGATGGGTGACATCAAGGGGTCTAACATGATGTTCAGAGAAATGAAATACCCAGGAATATGGTTAACCAACCCCAGGATGTAGGCTCTGCAACAGTCTAAAGACTAGCCAATCCAGGTTTAAGAAAGCATATGGAAAGCTCCAGGCACAATATTTTTGAAAAGAGACATCTGATTTACCACCTGGTGTGGTTTATATAGTTAGAAGCGGTAAACACTAGTGGAAATGAATTTGGGAATGAGTTCATATGTATTAAGCCAAGAAAATGACATAGTAAGAAAATTATTAACAGTAGGGTATATAAAATTTTGTATATGTAAGGCAGTGTAATCATAGCACACTATGTGACTCAGCTGAGACTAATTTTACATGGTAAAAATTCACACTTGATTTAAGCAAAAAGTATCTATATGACAGGTTGGGCCTGGGGAAGTCTCTGTGTTAGGGTGATACATAAGAGAACTTAACTCATGCCTTCTGTGGTATGAGTGTCCCCAATATCTGGAACTGAAAAGTCTACAAATACTAGAAAAACAAAAGAAACAGCTAAAATATGTAAGAGTGATTTAGGAATGGGAGTGAGGGAAACTGTCAGCATTCTTTCGCTGCATACTATGGAATTCACTACTTTAAGGCACATAAGTGTTATTTTTAAGCACTAAAGTAATTTAAAGAGTCTCCAGGAGTATCCAAGAACGAGGCTTGCATGCTACTCAAGCAATGCCGTCAAAATATATTGACAATTCAAAGAAGAGTGTATTAGATGTTGCCTCAGAACTCAATCACAGGGCTGCATCTTGTCTATAAGGGCTCAGGAAGGCTTCCGGCTCCATTTGCCCTCTACCCCAGCGCCCCCACCACTGCTAAGGGTCTCTGCAACACAAGAGAGCAAACAGAGACACTAATGAGGTTAATGGTACCGCGCCTACCTTACTTTGGACCACAGTGAAGTCGTAATGTGATATTTTAGTTGCTAATTAAAGGACATGTCCTACAGCAAGTAAATATAAAGGTCAAGTTCCAACCTTTGTCATGATTTCTTTTGTGCTCTTCTAACTATGTCACAATTTAGTCTATGCTGTTCACGCTGGACATTTCCAGTCATTAGTCTTTTTCTATATATCTACATTCCTGGATCCTCCTAAACTGGAAATCTATGCCAAATATTGGACTTTGAGGCACAAAGTGTACAGGAAAAGCCAACTTTTTATCTTAAATTTTCCATGCAGCTTATCAAGAAGGGAATGCTGAAGCTTGTGATGCAGAAACATGAAACTATCTTGAGAGAGAAGCAAGCACATCTCGAAGGAATTTATTACTTTAGATAAGTGCTCATTAGAGGTGAAAGGAACATTCTCGAGAGCTCCCACCTCTGCAATTTGTATTAGGCACCAAATAAATGGCCCAGGCAAATAGTAGTCTTGGATGTGCAGGACAGAATCCTCACCAAGGTCTTGGATTGGTAGGAAAGGGTCCCTAAAGTAGGACCTATGTCAGGAAGGCAGGGGATATAACAGAAAAGAGAAGCAATGAAGAGAGAGCATCAAGTCAGAGACAATGGCTACAAGTATTTGCAGCCAAGGGTTTGTGGAAGGAGGTATTGAGAGATACATTTGGGTAAATAAAGAGGAAAAGATGGTGAAAAAATCATTTACTTTCCTCCCTCCACACTCCACTGTAGTTGACAATACTAGGATTTTTGTTTTTAGAAATGTTTCAAAGAGAACATAAGGTAAAGGAAATAAGATACTAGTAAATTTTGAAAACAGATGGACAAGGAGAAACTGATTATCAAACCCTAGAAAGCTTAATCTTAAATTGGCAGTGAGGAAAGCTAAGAAGGAACACAACTGTGTCCACAGAATCCAAAAGGCTTAGGATTTCATGACATGAGCTACCTCTTGGTGTGGCAATTAAAATGAGGCTAAGGAAGATTTGTTGCAAGTCTAGGAAGCAGTTGGTGCCTCCGACTCCCTCGCATTCTCTGGTAGCAGGATAAACTGCTCCTCTCTCATCTTGATGGAAAAGCAAGTTTCATTTCCGAGGGCAAGTGTAAAAGGCAGTCTCTGAACTGTGAATTTCCAGGAACCACTGGCAGTGCAGGTGTCATCAGGAAAGCAAATGGATTTGTGAGCTTCAGATTGTGGATATTGGAAATTTGAAGATCTTCTGCCATGTGGTTGGGAAGCCAGGCCTGTCCCTTCCAGGAGGACGATTGGAAGATCCTTCATTGTTGCATGTGACCAGCTCCTGGAGATGCCAGCGTCAGAGTGTCACCCAGGTAACAGCGCAGCCAGATCACCATTCAGGGAAGCATCATCACCACACCCATCCATACCCCCAGTTCTGAATCAGCTCCTCTTCTGCTGTACTCATATATGAGTCAACTGGTAGGGATCATCAGACATTTGAGGAAAGCCTTACATCTGAACGATAGGAAACCAAATGAAAAAAAGAGTAAAAAGTAATTTCAAGGAAACAGGTCATGCAGGGGGGAAAAAAAAACTTCAAAGCCATTGACATTTTAGTATTTTCAGAGAGATGGAAGTAGTGAACCTGTGAAACAAGAACAGGACAATAAGTCTCGAGGGAAAAAATGGGTGGGAGAAGGTACATATAGGCAAAAAAGCTAAGGGATGAGAAATTACCTTTTGGAAATTAAAATTTTGATAGGGAAAATGAAAAAGACACAATTGAAGTAGTTTGGGGAGGTAAAGATGAGGGGATTTTACAAAAGAGAGAGTGTAGTAATAAAGGGATAGAAAAGTGGGAGAAGAAATGATACAAAATTAGAGTCCAATCCATGAGGTCCAATATCCAAATAACAGGAGTTAATGTACACAGGGAAAATGTAGAGGATGTTATCAAAGAAGTAACTTAAAAAATGTCTTAAAACCAAAGCACCTGAATTTTGAGATTGAAAAAGTTTAAGAACACTGGGACAGCAGAAAGCTTCTATAAACTGAGAGAGAAAACACAGAGCAAACAGGTCATATATAGAGGGCTGTGGACCAGTTTCATCTTCGATATTCCTCACACCATACAAGACAATAAAACAGATTGATAAAAGAAATCAGAATGACAGGTATGATTAAAATCAGAATTAAAGGTAAAGTTAATGTATAAAAAGGAAAAAACTATAAGGTAATACTTATCCGTCTCTGGAGAGGGAAGTAACTTACAAATATAAAAGACATGAAAGACATTTCAAAGGAAAAGATAAACAACACCATAAGACTTTGAAATGTATGTCAAAAATTTTTAAATGAAATAGAATTAAAGTTATAAGCTAAATGGCAAACTTGGGAAAACCTATGAGCATATATAACAAAGGCCTTTATTTTAATATGTAAAATATTCATATGAGCAATATGCAAAATAATATGTGAAATATGCATATAAGTAATATGTAAAATATTAATATAAGTAGATGAGAAGAAAAAACACTAGAACCCTATTAGAGAAAAATGTGTAAAAGTTATGAACCAATACATATGATGAAATCCAATGGCCGATATTCATGAAAGAAAAAAATAGCATCCTTCACGATAATCCAAGAAAGATAAATTAAAACTTGAGCTACATTTCTTCGATTACCAAATTAGTAAAGGTTCTTTTTTCCCCTAAATGAAGTTACTCAGTGGTGAGAATATGAAATGACATATTCTTTCTGAAAAGTTTGGCAATATGTGTTAGGATCTTAAAATATTTAAATATTGTAATGCAGTAATTCCATTCCTAATAACTGGTCTAAGGAATTTCATTCATTCAACCAATATTTACTGTATATACTGTTTTAGGTACTGAAATACAGTATAAATATAAGTGATTAGTTATAGTCGTGGAAAAGGAAAAACAAAATAACTGACCAATAAGAGGGGGAAATTGAGCCATTTGCCTTTATAAAATAGAATTTATTCAGCCATCAAATGGAATGGCTATAAATTACTTCCAATCAATGGTTAAGTAGATCTAACTCAAGAAGAAAGTTTTTGTTGAACACAATTTGGATATTGTTGGCAGAAACAGTGGTCAGTGGCTGAGGCATTTTGTCCAACAATCCCCGTTTGAGATAATAGAATTGAAATATGTATGCAGCATGAAAGACAAAGGCTTTCCTGCTCTCTTGAAATTGGTGTCCAATATAGACACTGGCTGCAGTGAAAGGGTCTTTTAAATTTATTCATTTCACTCCTCACTGTGAGAGCAGGAGAAACTCTATTTAAAAAAGGCCATCTTAAGGAGGAGGCCTCAGCCCCAACCTAGTTCTAAGAAAACTTTGTTCCAGTTACTAGAAAATCCATCCACTGTTTGAGTAGCCCTCACCCCAGATAGTTCCCTAGCAACAACCTCAAGGTCCAGACACTCAAGGTCCAGCCTCTCCTGTCTCTTACAGATAACATACCTTACATGATACATCAGCTGGCAGCGGGGCGCCAGCCAGACTTAACCCATGGAAAATGTCCAAGTTAGAACCCCCTCTCCCTGCACCTTGTAATGCTTAAAATCCTTGCCTACCCTGAGCTCAGGGCTCTCCCTTTGGAACCGCTGCGTCGGTGACAGGTGCGGGCCCGAACTCGAGCTTGAATAAACGACCCTTGTGTGCTTGCATCGGAATCGGCTCCTTGGTGGTCCTTTGGGGATTCGCGACTTAGGCATAACACTCACCTTCTCTAGCTGAAAACAGTCCCCTCCCTGCCACACACACACGCACAGTCCCCCCCAACACACACATACACACAGGAAAGGTCAGAGGAATTATTTTTAAAAGACACAGAGGAAAGACTTCATAATTTCCCGACATCCATTAAGTTCAAGAGATCAGGTATAATTTTTTAATCATTCTGATGAGACAATACTTTTCCTCCATTGTAAGAACTGTCAAGTTTCCTTAGATAATGAATTTCTGTGTTACTGTGGATACCATTGATAAGGATATAATGTGTATCTGAAGTGAAAGTGTTATTTATTTATTTTTGACCGGTCCTTGTAGCCCAGCTTGAAATAAGCAAGAAAGCGTTCACATGGTTAAGGGGGGCGGCTGGGGTCAGAGAGTGGGTGCCCATCTGCTGGAATACTGAGGGACGCCTGTCTCTGTGCCTGGCATGCTCTGAGCAGTTTTGTTTTGAGTGCAGTTATATTATTATATGTATAATAATAATATGTATTATATGGAACATATACTTATTTATATTATACATACTAGGTATTATCTATACTTATATTCTAATATAGAAGGTGATAACCTTTTCTTGCTCAGTAGCTGAAGACTAATATATATACACATATATACACACACACATATAATAGACATGATAGCCCTGCCTCATTCTTCCTAGATTCATTAGAAATGCACAAAGGAAATAATTTAGTTTATAAAACAGATACAAAGTGCTCAACTCAAAGATTATTTCAATTGTATATTCAATAATTCAATAAGAAATGAGGTCCTGTGTAATATTCATAGTCAGCATTTATTATTTCTTAAGGGAAAGGCCCTTAGAATGGTATTTAAGCTTTTGATATTTATCTCTCCTTCTAAATTGTTCACTCTTCCCATTTCTTTAGACCAAGTTTTCAGATAGAATGGAAAATTTGATTATATGTTCCCAAGAAATATTTAAAGAATCCATAAAATATCATTGTTGAAGAATTTTAAAATCATAAAATAAGGGTGAGTAGGGAGCCTCTGACATGATACAATCACAATGTGACCATGGAATAAAGAAGCCAAGGTGCGGCTTGGGTGGTGACCGCTCAGGAGGAGAGGAAAGCAAACCGGGCCCTTGCGGCCTCATGCAAGCAAGGTGAGGAGAGCACAGAGCCGCCCTGTGCTGTGTGAGGGCTCCTGGGGTCTCACAGTAGACACTCATGGGACCCCTGGCAGTCAACACCTGTAGGCTGGGAGGGAGATGGAATAGTTGATGAAGGTGAGGAGGACAACTGTTTTAACATTTGTAGAAATAAAGACATCTAAAAGAGGAAATTAGTTTCAGAAGAAACATGATCAATTTGTACTAAACAAGTTAATTTCAGGTGCTTAGTGGAAATACCTAAGATAAAGAAGGAAAGCAGAAGTTTAGGAGAAAGTCAGTATTAAGGAAAGCTGTAGCCAGAAATAACACTTGTAAGGAGAGAAAGTGCAGTAGGATAGAAAGCCATCAACATAAATCGGAATTTTAAAGGCAGAAAGAAAATTGATTCAGAAGAGAGATGCTCCTTGAGCTTCCGGATAAGTTTGCGTCTGTGTGTGGCAGGAAAAGGATGTGGTGCTAAGGAGGAGGAATAATAACCAGGAACTTAAGAGCAGCATCAGGGAGGTCAGAGGCCTTTCAGGGGCAAGAAGGGGTCCACGAACCAAGGATGTACAGAGATAAAATAAAACCCCTGGAGCAGCATTGCGAGGAAAGAGCTTGATGATTTGTAGCCATCAGTTTCAGCAGAGAATGGGGGCAGAGCCAGCAGGTGAGCGAGGGGAGAAAATGCATTCGTGGATGCAAACTATTTTCATTTATGTTTTCAACATGTTCGGTATTGAAATGAAGGTGAGAGGGAAGACGGTAGCTCAAATCAGGAAAGACTGATAATGGATGATATAAGGGAGATGAATGTGACTGTGATATTTAATTGACTGTGTCCTGGCATAAGGGGGAGGTGTTGATTTAAGGAATTTAACAGAAGACATAGCCATGGAGAGGAGTATCCCCTCTTCCCTTAAGAGAGCAGGAACAAAGAAAGGGTATAAGCAAGAGGAGAGAGGCTGCAGTGTGTGCCAGATGGCTACACTTCATTATTTCTTTAATAACAATTGTTGGAGTGCACACTATATAAAGTACCAAAATCCTTTGGAAAAAACGATGATGTAAAAGGCAGACCATGCTCTCAGAAATACTTCCATGCAGAACATTCAGACAAGTACAGAAGAAGCTCTAGAGAGGGAGAGCACAAGCTCTTCAATTAAGTATATACTTTTCTGCATTTCATTTTCTACTCCACTGATTGGAGGTGACAATAGTGCCAACTTCATAAAGTAGCTGTGAGGTTTCAATGAGATATTATATAGAAAGTGCTTAATAAAGGGCCTGACAAAGTGAACTGCTAAGTAAAGGTGACTCTTGCTGTTCATATTATATAAGGTATACATTATAAGTGCTAAACAAGAACTACAAGAGGTGGAAGAAGAGACGGTGCTTTGCTGGGCCAGTCAGGGAAGATATGGGATCAAATTGATGTACTTGAGAAAGGATGGGATTTAAGGACAAAGGTGGAAGGAAATCTGGGAGAAATAACGGCAGAAGAGGAGGGCAGTTTAAAGCTGAGTAGCATAAATAAAAGGGAAAATTTGAAGACATCATAAGATAGTTAAAATATGTCCCAAGTTAAAAAATCTGTTTCAAGCGTGCCATTCTCTTTCTAGCTTACGTTTCCCAGTGTTCTAACAGAATTATTTGACCTAATGGAGAAATTCAGCCCACAAATCAAATACTCTTTCATTCTCCATCTCTACCCTCATGTTCTCATTTCCTTTTCACCCAGGATAAATTTACCTATCCGTGCTTATAATCACTCTTTTGTCCCTCGACCCAGTCATTAGTGCCCTTGTTCCTCTCTCCCTGAAGTATACCTGCCTGGAACAATCCTAACCCCGCTGGAAGCTTACTACTTAAATGCTCCTTCACTATGAGGAATAATTCTGTCATTATTCCTTGTGGAGTTGCCAACAGTTGTGTAAAGTATGGGGACAAATACAACAAAGTTATATAGTATGAGTTAAGGACTTGGTACACATGTAAGGGTGCATCAGAACCAGGCACACAGTCTTCCCGTTTCTTCAGAATTCCACAGGGAGGCATCCCTTTTTCATTTTTTGGGAGGGATCCCGGGTGTGTCTTGGGTTTTGCTCTAAGTGTCGTCCCCTTCCCCCTTTGCTCTTCTTTCATATAGGGCTTTGATGACAGCAACTTTATCAGGAAAAGGACATACAGACTTCTTGAGTAATCCAGTAGCCTAGAAGTCATGCCAACCATAGACAGGAGTGACTGGGAAGGCCAGCAGCCCTCTGCCTTAGGAGGCAGCTGGGGACCTCAAGCTCCTTTGGCGAGTACAGTCCTCCGGCCATGGAAAGGAAGCCACTGTTCCCATAGGAATCTGAGCTTGAGCATTTCCCATCCATCTGGGGGAATATCTGGGGTCATTTTGGCACAACACTGCTCCTTAATAACAACCGATCCCCAACTCTAGGTGCTCATTAGGTATATCTGGAATAGGAAGAGAGAGATGCTGTTCTTTAGAGTGTGAATAAATTGCATTTTTCAGACTCCCAAGAATAAGCCAGATTGTTATCAACCCTCCCCCACCCGCATTTGTTACAAGAAGTCCTACAAAGCCCTGGAGATGGTTTCACCAGCTGTGACCTTCCATCCGTCCTCTGATGTTTAGGCTGGAAAAGAAGAGTGTATTGATGCTAGCTTTCCCTTTTTGCATATTCTTTGGTGCATGAGGGTCCATCTGAAGCAGAGGTCTCTTACTGCTCATTCCAAGGGTTCCTGCCATTAGTATTCATTTCTGCAGCAAACATTGGTGTGACGCACTCTTATAAAAGCCACCAGCAGGGGTCACTGAGAGCGAGTCCTTCTTTTGCTATTTTTACCCCAAACCCTAGACCCAAAGGAAGAATGGACTATATTTAGTCAAAGAAGCCAACCTGGCAACCTCCACGAGGGCTGTAGTAGTAGAGGAATGGGCCCCAGCCCCAGCTTCCTTTTATCTGAATGGACTTCCAATAAGGAAAGACAGGTGCTTGGGGACCACAGGAGGTGTAGGGCATGTTACTGTTTTGCACTGTGGCAGGCAAGCTGATCTTTGAAGTCTTATTGGGGAGACTGCAGGGTGAGGAAGATTAAACGCCTAAACCTCTAAATGGAATGGGGTTACATCCTCCTGGGAGCTCCACCACACCCCATTTCCTTGGCCTTTCATCTCCCCATAGCTCTGTGCAGACCCCAATATCAATGGTGTTTTGTGCCCTGAAAATGGTGCTATCTTTACTCTACTACTTTCTCTCCCATCCTGGCAGCTTTCCCAGGGAAATATTTCCATTTCTAAGAAGGCCTGAAATTTGTATCATCTTCAGACCCCACAAAACCTGGATCTGCTTTTGGTTTCTGAAAAATTTTCATAGAATTTGTGCAGAAACAGAAACTCACAAATTCTCAATAATTTTGTACGGTGATTCCAAGTGGATTCCGAACCTCTAGAAGTCTCTGATTTCATACACCAACGTATGATAGGAGGAGGCATGTTTCTCCTCTTAACAGGCATGTCTCGTTCCTTTGGGGCTGCTTTCTGGGACAAAGGAAAGGCTTGGTCTCTGTGACGCTTGCTAGTGGCTTTGTAAGACTGTATCACACCAATGCTTGCTGCAGACCTGATCTCTAGTCTCTATAACTCTGGCTGGTGAAGGAAGCCATTTGTTTGAGCTTACAATTTTTTTTTATTTTTAAAATATGATTTCTGGGTGGGGGGGAACTGATGAAGGGGTTGTTTAATAACCGTAATGCACATGTAATTGTAGATTAATGATAGTAAAATAAAATATATTTTAAAAAAATAAATAAATATGTACAATTTAAAAAATAAAATAATAAAATAAATAAATAAATGTAGAGGAAGAACCCAGAAAAAAAAAATAAAATATGATTTCTGATTCATTGAAGGTTGGCAGTCCTCTTTCCCTTTTCTATTTTCCTATAAGAAATTCAGAGAAAAAAATTCAGGCAAAACACCAATGTTTTGTGGGCTGATAACACTGAAAAGGATGCCCTTTACTGGAACAAGGAAGGGTAGTTCAGAAGGCAGAGCTGGTTGGATAGCTGGGTGGATTCAGCTGTGCTTAGCCTAGGGAGGGTGGGATGGGGGTGGGACTGATCTGATTAGAATTTCGAAGAGACTCATAAATCCTGATCGGCAGTATGTTTCATTTGGAGAGGTTTTCTTGGGACGAGAGTATGTTTTCTTGAGAGAAAATCATCTCTAATTTTATCCCTAACAACTAACCGAGGAGACCTCACTGGAAAGATCATATTTGAGCTCAGCCTTGAAGGGGCAGGAGAGCGGCCTATGTGCCAAGAGCATCAGGTATGAGGAGAGGTGCAGCTTCTCTGAGACACAGCCAGGAATGTGAGAGAGCCAGAATAAAGGGTGATGGGGGGCCAGGTCATGGATGGACTTGTAGGGCATTTGGAGAATTCTAAACAGGCTGGAGTAAGCAGGTCCAAAGTTTAAGGTAGAAAGAGAATATTTATAGGGGAGAATAACTAGGGAACTAGAAGAAAGGACCACTTGAGATTGGGCTAATGAGACAGTTTGCTGATGTATGTTTTTCTACCTTAAACAAGAGAATGTTTCTCTTGTTTCACTGTTAAGAGCACTTGCTATTTGTTTTACGTTGAAACACTTTATCTTAATGTAGAAATTTTTCTGAATGGTTTTCAAGTAAAGAGTTTTCAAATCATGAATGAATGTTAAATTTTATGAAATCCTTTAATGGTATCTGTAAGATGATGTTATTTTTCATTTCCTTCATTAACATTCTGATTCTATCATTAGATCTTGTGATCTTGAATCATGTTTGCATTCCTGAGATACACTCTATTTGATCACGATGTATTATTCTTTTAACATATTGCTTCATTGGTTAAATAATAATCTATTTAGCAAGGTTTCATTTATGCTTTATTTTCTGTTGTCCTTTTTCAGTTTTGCAATCAGATAAGTATAGCCTCATCTAGTAGCTTTACAACCTTTGGTATAGCATGAAAGATTTGTGTAATCATTTGTTTTCTTAAAAATTTGCTAGGTTTGCCTATAAATGTTGTGTCTCAGGGTTTTTGAGGGGTCATACTTTGGTCCAGATTCTTATTTGGGGTATTTGAGGTTCCTTGTTTTTTTCTTGGATCCATTTTGCATGTTTCCTCTCTAGAAAACTGTCTTCTTATGTGTTGAAAGTGTTGATGTCAAATGCTCATAAAATTCTCTTGAGATTTAGAAAAATTCTCTACTGTATTACTAGACCTGTGCACTGTTTAATTCCTAGTATTGTTTATTTCTACTTTGTATCCTTTCTTATCAGTTATGCTCATGGTCTGTTGCACTTAGTCTCTTCAAATGACATTTTTGGCCATCACCCTTCTGTTTTGTATTATTTTTCATTAATTTCATCTTTATTCTTTCTTATTTCTTTACTCCTCCTTCTTGCATTTCCTAGCTTCATTAATCAAATGTTTGGTTCATTAATTTTCACTCTTCCTTTTCCTTTTAATACAATGAAATATGTCTCTTAGTCTTCAATGCTTCTCACTCTAAACTCTGTTTTTAAATAAACATATGGAAATTTGTGAAAATCGTAACAGCCTGATGAATTATCACAATTAGATATTCTGATGGCTGTGTAACGAGCACCTAGATTCCAAACAAAATATTAACATTACTCCAGAGACGCCCTCATCCTCCCATTCACAGACTCTCTTTCTCACAGGTAACCACTGCTCTGACTTCTAATGTAGATTACTTGACCTCCTTTTCTATACATACTTATATAAAAACATGAAGTGTTATGTAAAATTGGAACAATGGATTCAGTATTCTTTTAAGTCTGGATAATTTTGCCCAGTATTATGTTTGCAAAATGATCCCTACATGTTCATGCAATTGTCACTGCTCTATTGTATTCCATTGCAGGACTATACCACAGTGCATTTGTCCATTCTACTGTTGATGGACATTTGGGTTGTCTCCAGTATTTGCTACTAGAAATAATATTGTTATGAGCATTATTGAGGTGACTTTCCATGCACAGCTGTACAAATTACCTGGACATGTGGTAACAGTTGTATCACAGCACATGCACAAGTTCAATTTAATACATACTGTCCAAACAGTTTCCCAAAGAATGATGTCCATTCTCTCTAGGAGGGTATGAGAATTCCCATTGTTCCACATCAACACCACGTCCTATATTGCCAATCTTATAAAATTTTAGCCTTTCTTTGAGTGTGGGATAATATCCCATGGTGGTATCCCATGGTATTTTATTTGTAGCTCCTGAATAACTTTCCCAAATGTTAATGTAAAGCTCTTTGGATTCTTTCTTCTAGGTTTCATTTTAAACACTGTCCTGAAGACACCACATTTGGAACGCCATACACCCAGGACTGGGTGAGTCAGCAGGCCTCAGAGAACAAACCCCAGTGCCATCTGAGGAACATCACAGAGTTGCACGTTCAGCCTCTTTCATCTGTCAAGGGCAAAGCCTCTGCCCACAGGGAAGTCTCCTGGTGAATCAGCAAGCCCCAAAACATTGTCATCTCCTTTGCATCAAAGTCCATGGGTGGTTCCTGCTGACTCAAAGACACTCAAGTCAATTTTGGAAAAATAGCATTTTCCAGAATCCTCAGCTATCCAGACCATACCTAAGACGTCAGAGTTTGTTGTTTATTAATGGAGGCTATGACGTCTAAGGGAAACTGTACCCAGAACCCAAGGTGTACAGTCATGACCTTCTACCCACCCAAAGAAGAGTTTAATGATTTTGAGAAATATATTGCTTATATGGAATCTCAAGGTGCACACTGAGCAGGTGTGGCCAAGATAATCGCCCCCAAGGAGTGGAAATCCAGGAAGACCTATGATGGCATCAGTGACATCTTAATCCCCACTCTGCTCCAGCAGGTTGTTTCGGGCCGGGCGGGTGTGTTCACTCAGTACCACAAGAAAAAGAAGGCCATGACGGTGGGGGAGTATCGCCACCTGGTGAACTGTGGCAAATATCAGACCTCACTGCACTCAGATTTTGAGGGTTTGGAATGAAAATACTGGAAAACCTGGCTCTCTGCTTCTCCAATCTATGGCGCTGACACCATCTGCTCCTTGCTCCTAGCTGTCTGTCACATCTAATCCTTTGTTAGACATTTTAAACACAATCACTATTTCTCATGAATCTTCAAAGTGCACAAATGGAGAATATACAAGTCTTAGCATGTAAGTGGCCGATCCAAGGTCACATAAGTTTATCTAGGATTCAGAGCCACATGAGTCTCAAAACCTATGCTTGTTGGTCCTATTATATCAGGATGCTTAAGAAATTCAGAACGTGAGGAAAGGGGTATTTAGTCCTTCTACCTTTCTGGTCTACATTATGTCTGACCTGGAAAGTCTTAGCATACATGATAAGACAAAAAGAGGGAAAGAGAGAGAGGAAGGAAGAAAAGGGAACAGAAGGGAAGACAAGGAAAGTAAGGAAGGGAAAAATAGGGAAGGGAAACCAAAAGGGAGAGGAAGAGAAGAGAGGGAAGAGAACGAATGGGAAGGAAATGACTTGCCAGCATTTAGTGTCTAGAAATGTTACATAAAGTTTTATATTCCTGGCTTCTCAAAACATTGAAACAACTGGCTATCCCAAGATCAGCAAGTGGAAGACGCAAAGAAACAGCTAGCTGGGCTTCGGCTCTGGCAAGCACGTTGCATGACTCCATAGAAGCTTTAACGCTTTCTGCCTCACATGTGTATTTTCCAATTTTGGCGATATGATGGATGCACCCTTGGCCTACTTAGGTATGCATGTTTATAAACCATAATCTCAGTAAAATCACAGAGACTTTGCCGTTCCTTCTGGTTTATGAAACACAAAGGTGTATAGACATCCTTTCTTCAGCCCTGACTAGTGATCTTTTCTCTTGGGCTTAAATCTTTGAGTTCGGTGCAGTAAGAAACTCATCATTGTTCGATTTTTCCTGCTTTTTTTTTAATGTTTGTAAAATTGAAAGGTATGCAGTGTTATGCTTAAAACAAAATTCATTTAAGAAATGGTGACAAGTGTACAGCAACAAAATGAGAACTTAGTAGTAGTAGTTTTTAAAAGAATTCTGGATAAAGGAATGCAGTGTGAAAATTACCTCTTGCAAGCTAGAATCAATTTGGTAAATTGAAACTAAAACCTTTGGAATGTTGTTATTTCTGTAACCAGGACATCTGAAAGCAAATTTATTCCTGATAATTATAAAATTTTGTTATCAACATGCAGTTTTATGAAAACTGAAAACAATATCTGGTGTCAGCACTATTTATGAATTATTGACCTATGCATGGACATAAAATGATACAAATAAAAGTGATGAGAGATAGAGTGCCAGAGATGCAGCTTATAAAGTTCCTATCCCGTTTTTGCACTGTGGGTAAAATTGTAACATTTCCAGAATAGAGTATCTCGCCTGGCTTTAGTGCATTTGCATATCCTCAGGGGTGGAGAGAAGTTCATCTTCATGTCAGTGAGTCATTACCTGGGCAACCGAGGGCGTGTATGAACCTGAGAGTTTAGGGG
>JAVSCE010015683.1:0-117420 GCA_032199065.1 Smutsia gigantea | reverse complement strand
TAATTGTGTCTTTAGACTATTGATTTGGGAATTTTCTTCTCTCTTTAAATAGGCCTGGATTGCAATATACTTTCCTCTTAGAACTGCCTTTGCTGCATCCCACAGAAGTTGTGGCTTTATGTTGTTGTTGTCATTATTCTCCATATATTCTTTGATTTCTGTTTTGATTTTGTCGTTAACCCATTGATTAATTAGGAGAGTGTTGTTAAGTCTCCATGTATTTGTGAGCCTTTTGATTTCTTTCTAAAATTTATTTCTAGTTTTATACCTTTGTGATCTGAGAAGTTGGTTGGTAGGATTTCAATATTTTTGAAATTACTGAGGTTCTTTGTGTGGCCTAGTATGTGGTCTATTCTGGAAAATATTCCATGTGCACTTGAGAAGAATGTGTGTATCCTGTTGCTTTTTGGTGTAGAGTTCTGTAGATGTCTGTTAGGTCCATCTGTTCTAGTGTGTTGTTCAGTGCCTCTGTGTCTTTACTTATTTTCTGTCTGGTTGATCTGTCCTCTGAGTGAGTGGTGTGTTGAAGTCTCCTAAGATGAATGCATTGCTGTCTATTTCCTCCTTTAATTCTGTTAGTATTTGTCTCACATATGCTGGCGCTCCTGTGTTGGGTGCATATATATTTATAATGGTTACATCTTCTTGTTGGACTAACCCCTTTATCATTATGTAATGTCCTTCTTTATCTTTTGCTACTTTCTTCGTTTTGAAGTCTATTTTGTCTGATACAAGTACTGCAACACCGGCTTTCTTCTCTTTGTTGTTTGCATGAAATATCTTTTTTTTTTTTTTTTTTTTTAGTCTGTGTATATCTTTGGATTTGTGGTGAGTTTCTTGTAGGCAGCATATAGATGGGTCTTGCTTTTTTATCCATTCTCATCTGTGTCTTTGATTGGTGCATTCAGTCCATTTACATTTAGGGTGGTTATTGATAGGTATGTACTCATTGCCATTGCTGGCTTTAGATTCGTGGTTACCAAGGGTTCAAGGTTGCTTTTACTATCTAACAATGTAACTTAACTTTCTTGTTAAGTTATTGTAAACACAATCTGATGTTTCTTTCTTTCTCTCCCTTCTTTTCCTCCTCCTCCATTCTTTCTATAATAGGTGTTTTATTCTTTGCCTTTAGTTGGCATTTGGATGGTCTGCTTTCTTTGCTATGATTTTTTTTTTTCTCTGGTGACATCTTTTTAGCCTTAGGTGTGCTTCCATCTAGAGCAGTCCATTTAAGATATCCTGTAGTGGTGGTTTATGAGAGGCAAATTCTCTTAACTTCTCGTTTATCTGAAATTGTTTAATCCTCCATCATATTTAAATGATAATCGTAAGGATACAATATTCTTGCTCCAGGCCCTTCTGTTTCATAACGTTAAATATATCATGCCATTCTCTTCTGGCCTGTAAGTGTTTCTGTTGAGAAGTCTGATGATAGTCTGATGGGTTTTCCTTTGTAGTTGATCTTTTTTCTCTCTCTAGCTGCCTTTATTTCCCTGTCTTTATCTTTGATCTTTGCCATCTTAATTATTATGTGTCTTGGTGTTGTCTTCCTTGGGTCCCTTGTGTTGGGAGATCTATGAGCTTCGTTGGACTGCGAGACTACTTCCTTCCCCAGCAAGGGAAAGTTTTCAGCAATTATTTCTTCAAAGACACTTTCTATCCCTTTTCTCTCTCTTCTTCCTCTGGTACTCCTATAATGCGAATATTGTTCCGTTTGGATTGGTCACACAGTTCTCTTAATATTCTTTCATTCCAGAAATCCTTTTATCTCTCTCTTCCTCAGCTGCTCTGTACTCCTGTTCTCTGTTTTCTATTCCATTAACAGTCTCTCGCATCTCATCCATTCTGCTGTTAAGCCCAATCGCTTGTCTGATTTCTGTATTGTCTTTCAGTTCCCTCACTTCCTCCCTCAGCTCTTGCACATTTCTCTGTAGGTCCATCAGCATGGTTATGACTTTTATTCTAAATTTTTCAGGAGGCTGTATTTCCACCTTCCAGACTCCCTCTGGGGTTGTCTGCTGATTTTGGTCTGAACCATATTCCTCTGTCTTTCATGACTGTATAATTGTCACTGATAGTTGCCACGTATAATAGTTGGGCTCTTTAACATTTTAAAACAATGTTAAAGTAAAAGAGAAGAAAAAAAAAAAAGAGAAAAAGAAAAAAAGAAAGAAAAGAAAAAACAAAAACAAAACAAAAAACAAAACAAAACAAAAAAAACAAAAAATGCCCACCGTACGTAGATTCTGTGGGAATGCTCTAGGTGGCGCTATTGCCCCACTATTCAACAGCTGTGACTGTGCCGCTCCGCAGGGCCCTTTATGGCTCTGGCAGGGGTGCGAACGAATAGGAGGCTGCTGATCTCAGTGAGAAGGGTTAAGTATGGCTACGCTTCCTCAGTCGCCAGCTAAGGCGTCTGAAACTCCCCAGGACTCCCAGCCTGCCGGGCTGAGTGTGCTGGGGCGATCCGGCTCCTCCGCTGGGCTCCTGTCTCTTTAAGACCGCTGAAGAAAGCGCGCGCTTTTTTTTTTTTTTTCCCTTCCCGGGAGCCGGCTGCAAGCACCCTGGAGCGTTCCCCGCTCAGATCCTGCCCCTCTGTCTCTCCAATCTCCGCTGCACTGCGCAGTGTGGGTCAGCGCTCCCCGCGCAGATCCCCGGGGCTGGCTACTTCGCGGGGTGCACTTCCACTCCCTCCCGGCTCTGAATCCTCTCCTCCCGCCGGTGCGCTGGGGTGGGGAGGGCTCGGGTCCCGCCGGGTCGCGGCTCCGTATCTTACCCGCCTCTTGGGGTGCCGAGTCCTCTCGGGTGTAGCTGCACGCTGTGCGCTTCCCTGTGTATTCTCGTCTCTCTTTTAGGAATAGATGTATTTTCGGTGTTTTCGTAGATAAATATAGTGTTGGGAGGAGATTTCTGCCGCCCTGCTCACACCGCCATCTTCCCGGAAGTCCATAGCATTTAAATCTTTCTCAGGAGTTGTGTTCATAATTTTACTCTGGACCAGGTTCCTTTGGTGTTTCATATTTGTGTATGGAGCCCTCTAGTGCCCAGAAGCTCTGCTCTCTGGAGCTTCTCAGCCCCTGAAGCAATGCGGGGATTGTAGGGGAGTGGTATTGGTGCCTCTGGGGAGGAAAGGGCTGTTTCCTGGTTCCTGGCTGCTATGCCTGTCTCTACTGCCTGAACCAGTGGGCCAAGTGCACAGGTATATGCCTCTCTGCTTTGCGTTTTTAGTTGCTGTAGACAGATCTTCCCTCTGGCTTGCCTAACATCATGGTAGGGTTTCCTGGTTTGCAAGCCTGGTGGGGCTGGCCAGGAGAAAGGTGCAGTAGTCTGCCTGTCTCAGAATGGGTTCTTAGAGCTGTGTAGGCAGCCAGGGAACTGGAGCACCTGAAGATCGTGAAAGCTCCCACTCTTCTGGGCAGAGTGCACCCAGACAATTTTGTCTACCTGTCCTTTCTCCTGAGCAGTAAACTCTGTGCAATCTTTGCCCCTTTAGCAGCCCTCTTGCTAAGGGCTTCTTTGTTAGGAAGTCTCTCAGACTGCCCGCCTTTTTTTTGTCCCAGAGCAGCTGGATATGGATCCCTGCTTTCCACAAGCAGCTGGAATCTTAGTCTCTCCAGGAATTCTGCCTGTCTTAGCTTTCCAACCCCCTAATTATGAGAGTATCATGCACGCACCATGAAATGTAGGTTTGTGCTCCCAGAGCAGATCTCTGAAGTTAAGTATTCAGCAGTCCCAGATCTCCACTCCCTCCCTGCCCCATTCCTCTTCCTCCTCCTGTTGGTGAGCTGGGGTGGCTGAAGGGTTTGGATCCCACAGGAACATAACTTTAGTACGTTACCTTTTTCTGTGAGGTCTGCTCTTGTCTCCAGGTGTATGCAGTTTGTTGCATTCCTCTTTCCTGTTGCTCTTTCAAGAGTAGCTGTATTAGTTATATTTTCATGTTACATACGGTTTTAGGAGGAAGACTGTCTCACCTCTCACGCCGCCATTTTTAATCTCTGTCTTAGCTTCTTATCATTAGAAGTTCTCTATATTGAAAATATCTTCTATTAGTGTTATAGGGTGACTTATAGAAATAATTGACAATGTAGTTGCATGTATAATACTTACTTTGATGTTTGTCTATTTCATGCCTCTTTTAGGAAATTCTAAGCTACTTCAATATGATAAATGTATTACCTTATATTGTATGCTAAAAGTTTGAATATTTTACTTTTTAAGCATGAACAGTTTGTATTCTGCAATATGTGTGTGTGTGTGTGTGTGCACATGTGTGTTTGTTAGTGTATGATATAAAGTACCCCATCTTTTCCTTCTCCAAACTGAAGAGTCGGTGCTAGAAATATAGAGCAAATGCATATGTTTGATACAGTCTTGTTTTTGAACAATTATTGGGATTGTTACTTTAAATGTTATTTTTGTAAATACCTGATCATAAAGAATTGCCTAAATAAAGGCTCTTATGATTTTTTTAATGATTCACATTCATATTCTAAGTGCTCCCCTTGACCTGCATTTGCATTGTGTTCGAATTTGTCTGGTGCTTGCACACTTCAGCTGTTCCTTTCATATGGGCTAAGAGCTGAAAAATCTCCGGTTATAAGCTGAGATGTATGAGATGTTGACCAAGGAGATGGGAGACCAGAGAAAGAAGAAAGGAAAATCATTTCTCTGTGTTCAGGAAGATGCATGGCTTATGTAATCTGTGTGTGTGCAGTATTTATAAGACTATCTAAAAGTAAACTTAGAGTAGAAGCTCTATATAAGTGAATATCAGTAATTTCCAGAAAAGATAAAATTATAAAGATATTACTTTTTTAAAAAAGCTAATATGACAAAACTATACTATCTAGGTCATTTCAGGTAGATTTCAGTTAGTAACTTGGAATGGTGTCTATTTATATCACTTTCTGGAGACTTTATATAACAGATTTTAAAATGTTAAGACTTTTCTAAGAATACTGCATTGTAATAGTGGTTATAATCAGATAATGGAGAAAGAATACTAATTCTATTATTCATGAAAATTTGTTACAAGAGTACATTTAGAAATAACACATTTCCAACTCTTCGGTACTGTCCTAAAATTAGCCCCCTAAATTTTAGAAGTAGAGCAAAATCCAAGATAAATATAGTGTTGGGATTGAATGAAATTGTTAACAATGCCTGTAATGAAAGACAAAATTACACTTTGGGTGTGGGGAGCTGAGAAGGAGACACACTGGATTTAAAAAGCTAACTTTAGATAGGAAAGAAATAGCTAGATGGGTTGACCCAGAAGAACTGAACACTAAATATATTCTTTGATTCACAATAGAGAAACATGTGGTTAAATGAATTGAAGCTCAATTGTCCTCTTCCATAAAAACTATTTCCAAAAGTAGAAATTGAAACTGCTTATTTATAATAAAAGATGTGAAGACAAAGGAATTAGCAAAGAAAAAGGATTAGCCTTTTGATGAAAGTGGCTGATATCAGTGGAATGTAGACATGAAGGGGAGACCTTTTCACCATCACTGTCAATATCATATTTTCATGTCATTATTAATGACTATTATTATTATTGTTAGCATGTGCTGAGTGCTTACTCTTTGTCAGATTGTGTGTTAAGTATTTACATAGATCATTACAATTAATTGAAAAAATTCCATTGTTCAGGTAGTATTGACATATTCATTATACCAACATGGTAACTGAAGCTGGAAGAGGGTTGTTTACTTTGGCAGAGTCCTACTGTTAGAGAGTGATGAATTCTGAATTCAGATGCAAGTGGAATGACTCAAGTGCCAGGCTCAAGGGACTGACTTTTAACCATGACATGTTTTTGAACCTTCTGTTTCCTAAGGAATCATTGTGGTGACATTTAATGTATACAGCTGAACAATGGAGAAGAAAATACTGACTCTGAACTAATACTAGTTCATATGAACCCTAAATTATCACTTTGAATTGCTAACCTGAGTGAGATTTTATGAGTGCTAGGTAATAAAATGTTCTAACAGAAGTCACCTTGTGTTGGGAGCAACAGAGCTTTAAAAATACTGTGATTATTTCTCTGGCTCTTAGCATTACTTTGAAATTCAAGTGGCCAAATCCCACGCTAGCTCCCACCCTATTTTACAAGGGCTGTACTAATTGAGTGCTTCAAATGGAAAGTTTTAGAGCTCTGGCTTACTGTAGAAATAATAAATCAAAATTAAAGCAGCATCTCTGGAGATATTGTAAAAATTTGTACTTACACAAAGATTTCAAAAATGCATGTGAGATTACTTCTATCACATATTTATATGATTTTTCAGTCTTTAAGTAAGAATAGGGTAGATTAATAAAAATAATATTGATGGCTCATATTTCATTTGCTGCCCCAAGTTTAAGTCAACTGCTAGCACTAGGTTTGAGTCTATTAATGTTAATAAATGTCTGTCCGTTTAGAGAATAGGGACTTCTAGATGTTTTTTTGCATGGCAAGGTCATGTTTTCATATTATTATTATTTTTATTAAAGTATCTTTCCTTCTGCATATGTCAGTTTTACACATTGGCACTTTACAGTTGGATAAATAGGGTCTTCATGGGCTGGCATAATATAGAATATTTAATTTATACGCCTAAGGAAAATAATCAGTTGGGAGGTTATGACAGTATTGATCCCCATTGAGCATACATATTGGATGAGATTTTGATTTTTATCTCCTGTACCAAGCTTTCTAAACCTTACTGTAAGGTTGCTACTTGATATTATCCATTGATGTTCATGTGGTAGACAATATCAGGGAAAAAGTAGACAGGAACTATAGAAGGGTTGAAGTGTGTTATCAACCTACACAGTTATAGTGTTATCAAAAGAGGGTTGAGAAGCAGTTCAAAAATTAAATTTTGTACTCCACATTTTGTTTCCAAGAGATATTGTAGACTTAGTGGATGGTAAAAAAGATCTCTTAGTGCTTCAAGGCTGCTCTTTGATTTGAGAGTGGTTTCATGAGACGTGGAATATTCAAAGATTGTCACATTTCTAGGAAGGAACCAAACTTTCTTGTGGATTTTCTTGGTTTAAATGGGCCATGATGGATAGTCAGGTCTATATTATTTTATTAGAAAAATCTGGGACTGTATATAGACTGAATCCTAAGTAGAATATAATTGTATCCTCTTTGCCTAAGCCTTCCTGTGAGACAGTGCTGGCTTAACCTGAAAGTATAGCTGGGGGATTTACAGAGAATAAGATGCAGTATATAATGCTGAAATGACCACTGTTTTTTGAAGCCAGATTCCATTTATCAACTCCCTAATCAAAGAGATGTATTTATGAGGACATGAAGTAACCCAGATATTTGGGATAAGTGTCACTGAGAGTCCTAGCAAAACATGGACTCCCAGAGTTCCGAGTTATGGCCATTAAGATGGGAAGAGCAGCTCAGATGATAAGATACTGACAACTAGTAACAGATACTTCTTTCTCAAAGTTTGGAAAGTCTTCTCTCCACCAATCTGGAAAGGCTACGAGTTTAGGGACTTGGCCATTTTTTCAGTCAAGGTACTCTGAGGTCTTCCCAGAACTATAACAAGAAGACCAGGGCATTTCACTCCAGCTCCATGCCAAAGAAACTGAAGAGGGTGTTACTAATCATCACAGACAGAGAGATGATACCCAAATGATCCTTGCTTCAGGGATCATAGATTTTCTGGTTGGAGAAAGACAAGTTACAACTTCTCCCATGAAAAGCAGAAGTGAGAAATACATCACATACTTGCTGTAAGCCCCAAACTAAAAGGTTTCTGTGCTGCTGTTGCTATGAGAAAAAATAGGGCAGAGTGTTTGAGGCTGAAATCCATCTTCCGACCTCCCCATAACTACATGCATCAGTATTTCTAATCCAGATCTCATCTACCTCCCTGCTTTCCAGATGTCACAGGGCTAGTCTGGAGCTCTCTTCAATTCCCAAAGAAGACATATATAGTATGCTTATATTGTAACAAAGAGCTATGTGGTTTCAAAAAAAATACAGAACTAAAACCATTAACATTGCACTTTTGTCTAAAGGTAACATCTGGTTAAGAAAAAATTACTACAATAGCAATATTTAAGTTTCTGTGTGTTAAAATATCAAAACTAAATTGTTTAGTTTTTCTGTAGAGAAGAGAAAAATTTATCCTTATGATAAAAGTGGATGAACTGAAATTAGGGTAGCTAGTTATGGGCGATGCAATCTGTGCAAAATTTATCACACTTCCTTATTCTGTGTTTCTTTAAATAATATTTACATTTTATCTTGACATTTATTTATTAAAGAAGTATTGAATCACTACATTGTGCATGTGAAACTAGTATACATTGTATATCAACTATACTTAAATAAAATAGAAGAAATAAGTTCTAATTACCTCACAACTAATTAATTAGCCATAGTTAATCACTAGCTGTGCATTAATTCATAATTAATTGCCATTGATATGGATAGTTCCTTACATTAATAAAGATAGGAGTATGACTAAATTATGAACTGTGTTTTTGTTTAATAAATAGAATTGCATGAGGTCATATTAATTATCCACACTGCTTGAATTAACTCCTGTGTTGGTTTCATTATTTGGATTAATGAATAAAAGTTGTATATCAACCTGCACATGATTCAAATACACTGAGAACCTGACTCCTGGAGGAGATAATCTCAATCATCTCCATTTAAACTCAAGGGCTTGATGGCAAACATCACACATTGATGGCGTAAGATTTTAAACTCACTTTATCCCTTGTTAATTTAAAATTGATGAGGTTTACCTAACTGTATTTGAGAGACATGTTCCTGTTATTCCTCTTAAAGCAGTTAATGTGTGTATATCAAAGAGTAAATTATATCTATAGTCTTATCTAAACAACTTCTTAATTTGTCTCTAAAAATAAAAATAAGTAATAATGGCTCTATGTGCTCTGATACAAACACCAGTTTAATATTCATAACGATATTGAAAAAGAGATGGTACCCATTTCACACCTGTCAAAAAATAGTTAGAGAGGTTAATTAATTTGACCACGATGGTTAAGCAGATGGTAAACTGCTGGGACATAAGCCTAGATCCCCATTCTCCTGATCATGGTAAACATATGATACTGTCTTGCTGGCTTAGTTATTATTCAAGAGATGAGGAATTTATTTTCATGCCTTCAAAATACTTTTAAAACTGTAGAACATACACATTTTAGGATCAAATGAATAATAAACTTCAAACCCTACTCTAAATGAGATGCTTTTATAAACAATATAGGAATTTCAAAAATTCTAATCTCACAAAAAAAGATCATTTTGAATGCATTCTATTTGTTGCTCTTAGTATTAATTACTGTGGCACTAGCTCAAAGGAGGAAGAATATCTATATGTATCAGCAACCTGTGCTGGTTTTTTCTTTTTTCTACACTATGCATAGGACTGTAGGGATGCTGGTTTGGATAACTGCTTCCTATCAAGATATAAGGGAAATTGTTAAAAAAAAAAAACTAGTATAGGGAGTTCAAAGTGAGAGTAGTATAGTGAGGATGGAAGGATCAGAGGAGCAAAAGGAATTATCATAGACATGCAAAGGTTGTTAACAGGAGATGAAAAGAAGGAAGGAGGAAGGGGGTAAATTTTCTCTGGTGTCTTAAGGCTGGAAGTAGTTCAATCTGAAGGCCACATAGAAATGGCTGTCATTTGCTTTCACACTGGTGAATCCAGAGTAATTCAAAGCACCTTTACTCTAGTGCAGTGTTTTCCAAACCTGGTTGCCCCACAGATTTATCTGTGAAGCGAATGCTAAAAATAGGGCTAATGCCTAGGCTCCACTCCTCCAGGTAATGATTCAGTTTGGGCTATGGCAGAGAAATCTGCTTACTGATTATAATCAGAAGCCAGTTCCACAGGTATTTATTTACTTAGTTATTTTCTGAGTCTGTGAAGTTTCATCTATGTGTTTACAAATTTGGAGGATTGAGAAATTAATCATTTTTTCATTCCAAGATACTGTACTTCGAGGTCTATCCTCACAGAACTGTGTCCAGCTGTATCATGGGAGTAAAGCGAATTTGAGGCACTGTTTGCAAGTCAAAGCTAAATCTGAAAGCTTGCATATTTAATGCCTAAACACTTTAGGTTTAATTTAATTAATAAGCCAAATAAAGCAAATATTATTGATTGATTAACAACAGGTATTTTTTTTCCCCACTTTTCAGCTTTGCTAAGATGACCTCACTTTTGCTAGTAACATGGTGATAATGTTCCCTGGGAAGTTAGGAGCAAGAACTGATTCATGAATAAACTAATTGTGTGACCAGTTATAGTAATCCCATTCCCTTTTTCCAGTGATTGCTTGACAGTGAGCACCAAACCCATTTCTGACCAAGAAAATATAGGGGTAATCTTCCAGGGTTTCTGGAAAAAGATTTTCCTCCATGGCAAAAAGCTAGGGATCTCTTAGGGTCTCCTTTACTGCTTTAGGATGCCATTTTATGAGTTTTATGATGCTTGGAGTTATGAATATTTGGAATTGCTGCCACCATCTTAAAATTACAGAAGAGGGTGTGGCTGAGACAGTGGAGGCACAAAGAAGAAATATCCAAAGAGCCATGGCTTCTAGGGACATCTTCCAGCCCGTGAACTGGTCTTTCCACTGCCTCTGAATATTTTATGAGAGATAACATATTTTCATTGTTCAAGTTATTGAGCCATGTATTACTTTATTGCTGCTGATATATTGATTTACACCTTTCACTTCCTAGCAAGATACTCTTTACTTAAACTTGTTCAGAATTTTGAATCTACAGGATACTGCTCAAGTCACCCCAGTACCACATGAGTTCCTTTGTCGCTATTTTACCACGCTCACCTTACAGCATGTTTCCCCAAGGGCTTCAAGCTTTCAACCAATGATTTCACCAAGAATTACTTAAATTTTCTTCAGGTTGGCTAGATTTTTAAGAATAAGAATCATGGTGTTTTCCATATGTGCTGATTAAAATGAGCAGCAGACTGAGGTGAGTTTATTAAAAACAGCAAGAACTGTAGCATGGAAGGGAAAGGCCAACAGTAGGTAGCGCCACAAAATTAAAATTACAATTTAACCAGGTTGGGCTGTCAAAATCCAGTGAGTTCTGTCTCTTAACTCCAGTGTAAAAAGGTGAGGAGGCTGAGGAGAAAAATATGATTTCTGGAGTGTGGAGACCAAAGAAGCAAAATGATTCAGGTTGTAAAGGAAATTAGTTTGGTTCAGTGGTGCCTGAATGCAAGATGCTGGGGGTGGCAAGAGAGGGAGAGATAAGAGGACTGATTAAGAAGACCCATTATTCCCATGTTTTCAGAGCTGTCTTGGGGAGGAACATACATATACAATTAGTAAAATTCAAGGCAAAAGTGTAGCCAACTCTTAAATAGGACCAGCCTTGGTACAAATGTACATCCTGGTATTAGACTGTGAGACTTTGTCAAAGATAACTGATTTCAGGGCTTCAGCTGCATTCCAAATTAGAGGGAATAAGAAGACCTAACTAATGGGGATATGGAGAAGCTTAAATGTAACCACGCACATAAACCACTTAGCATATATCGTGGCCCAAAATAAGTATGCTTAATATGTTATATATCTAACTTATATATTTAAAGAAAAAAATCAAACAACTATATGCATATTCTCTAGAGCTATACAGAGAGAAAGATAATAGCTATTTGGGTTTCAGAAATGATTGAATAATTAGAAATTAGATATTTTAAAAAGTGATGAAACCATCTATGATACTACTTAGCTCAGTAAAGAAAAAAATGCATGATCAGAAATAAAAATAACAGTAAGTCATATTTGCTTACTGAAAATATTAGGGAAAAGTTTGTAATTAAAATACAAGGACTTATAAGGTTTAGAGTATTTTTTTATTTACATCAGAATGTTTCTAATTTTTCTTCTTATTGAAAAATCATTTATGAATGTACTCTTAAATGAGTGATTGATTTTTGCTCTTCAGGCAACATTTGACAATATCAGGAGACATTTTTTTTTGTCATAAGTGGCTAGGGATTGCCACTTCCATCTAGTGGGTAGAGACCAGAGGTGTTGCTAGACTCATTGATCCTACAGTGCACAGGACAGCCTCCCACAACCCCATTAAAGAATTATCTGGTCCCAAATAGCAATAGTGCCAAGTTCAAGAAACCTACCTTGGAGTTAGTCTGTTTTTAAAAATAAGTGCTACTGTGGGGTTTGTGTGTTTATGTGCAAGAATAAAGACATGTAACATATAAATACTCTATAGACAAACAATAGGAAAGAGAAGAAAACAAAGCCTTGCTATTCACCATGTATGGTCTGTAATGCAAAGCCTATTACTTGCATTATAGAATTCACTGGCTTTAAAAGGCAAATTCAGTACTAAACCCCAGAATTTAGTGCTCCTAAATCAAGGCATATTCCCTAGGATCGTCTCTCAAATACCAGTTTCATAGTACGCTATTTTTGGTTCATTGGGGTTGTGGTAAACACATTAAACTTTTAAAGATATTGTCTGAAATGGTGGTGATGATATTTCTTTGTGCTGTAGCATATCAAAAGTAGGTGTTTCTATTTCATTGTACTTGTTTTTACAGACTTTGGGATTCCTGATGAGATAGAAATTTACTTATGAATATGCTAGAATCTACCCACTGTTGGATTTATAAGGTAAATGACATCAATATACCGTTTTGAATATAACAGAGCCTCTCCTATATGTCCTTCCTACTGATGTGATACAATGAAAAATTGTGAGCTCTTTAGACCCTATATATTGCCTATGTTTGCAATTATGAGCACTCTGGGAAAAAGAAAAGTAGGTATTTTCTTTGTTAATGGTTCAAGTTCTGACTCAAAAGCAAATTTAATCACTAGAAGAAATATAACGTTGACCTTATTTTAAAATATGTATCTGTAAGGTATGTTATTTCACAAGGTACGATAGGGTAAGAGCTTGCCTACAATTCACAGTGAGACACAGTGTTACTGATTCAAGCTGCTTGTACTGCAGGTAAAGAACGCCTACCCCGAACTCCTCTGCATTCTGCTTTCCAACCCAGCAAAGAATTAAGGGACCAAAGCTGGTGATCCCACAGCCTTTTATCGAGCCCATGTTTCTCACTGACTCCCAGAGGCTGCAGTCTGCTGACTTTGGGAGTTGGATACATGCATCGATTGCAGAAATTCCTTTCTCCCTCTGTCAGCAAAGATTGCAAATCATGAAGACCCACAGAAACAGTGCCATGAAGGCATTCTTGAATGCCTACAGATTTGGAAATCCTTTAAACTCACTGATACTGAGTTCTCCATTGCTGGAAGTATTCAAATACAGAATAATATGGTTGACTGTCTTAAAAGAGAATCAAGGTAGGAACAGAAAATCTCTAGCATTTTTTCAAAGCCTTATATTTTTAATCAGTGTGTTATACTACCTAATTTCCATATTATATAAAGGAAGACAAATATCACTAGCAAAAATAGATAGGAATACAGGGGGAAAAAAGCATCTAAGCCTTTAGGTTTATAAAATTAATGGTTATTGTGAACTTGCAAAAGTATTTTTATAAGAATGTATTATGTAATGTTTTTGACTTCTCTTAAAATATTACTAGTGTAGAAAATTATAAATTTATAGAATTGATTTTTATATTATATTCTCTTTATTGTTTTGAAGTTTGGTGCTTATGCAATGGCCTACAATCAGTGTCCACATCCTAATTCCTGGAACTTGTGAATATCTTCTATTACACGCAAAAGGGAGTTAAGGTAGCAGGTGAAATAAAGGTTGATAATCAGGTAAGTTTGAGATGGGGCAATTATCCTGGATTATCTGGCCACACCATGTAATCACAAGGGTTCTTAAATGTGAAAGAGGAAGGCAGGTGGGTTAGAGTGATGACATTGCTGGCTTTGAAGATGGAATAGGGCAACTAGCCAAAGAATGTGAGCAGCTTCTAGAAGCAGGAAAAGGCAAAAAAACAGGTCTCCCCGAAACCCCGAGAAGGGAATGAAGCACTGCCAACACCTCCTTTTAGGCTGGGCGAGATCAAAGGTGTGACTTCTGACCTCTCAACTATGAGATAACTGATTTGTGTTGCTTTAAGCCACTAAGTTTGTGTTACTCACAGAAATAGAAAACTAGTGCAGTGATAAATAAAAGCCTTAAGTGGTTGTTTCTTTCTGGTTGTCTTTTGGTCACAATTAAAATACAGTTCAAACTGATTGGGGTAGCACGTCACTAAGGAAAAGTGCTCTTGGGCCTCAGGCATGGCTGGAATCACGGACTCAAATAACACCAAGATATTTTTCTCTCCATCTCATTTTTTCCACTTTTCTCTGCATCAACTTCGTTATCTCAAGTAGTTTCTTCACCACAGAAGACTTGGTCACAGGCAGCAGGCAGATGCTGGACACAGATACCTTCATCTCCAAGTAGAACTTCCAACTTGAAAAAAAAAAATCCCAAGTAAGAGTCCAACTGGCCTATATGGTCCTTTGTTCAACTAAGTGGTCAGATAATTGAGTATCATTTTTCAAGGCCTCCAGTAGAACAAGGATAGAGTGTAATAGTTCCCTGAAAGAATGTTAGTGCTTATAATAATGAGGAAATGGTGCTTACAGGTACAAGTAGAATCTGTGACACAGGGTTTCATGAATCCTCACTAAACACAATGAAAACCAAATTAATATTGCCATCCCAATTGCAGCAATGATGGGAAGAAACAAGTGATTATATAAACTGCTAGAAATAAGAAATATATATGTTAGTTCTACATACTCTAATTGTCTTCAGAAATTGATTTAAGTGTTGGAGGAAAGGGAGGTAATTGGAAAGCCAAGTTTTAACACTTTGAGCTTTAGGCTATTATGGGTTTTGTGTTTTAAAGTGCTGCTTGTAATGAGTAACTAGTTTTGGGGAAACATTAGGTTACCTAGGTTTAGTGCCATTCTGATTCAGGAATGATTGCAAAGAAGCTTATGTAATTTAGAGAATCTAATGTGCTCCATTCTATTTCTTTACCAAAATGAATTTCACTAGATTTATGTTTGGTACCTCCAGTTTTATCTTTACTTTTTATTACATGAATTCTTCCTATGATTGGGGCCTCCTGAAAAGAATACAATTGTACCTTTAAAGTTTTGTTTATCAAGAGCTTATTTTGAAGTAATATTTCCCTGACTTGGCAGCTGCTATACTTATCTATCAAAGGCCCCAAGGTGTTATGCCTTTTTAATGTTTGAAGGTTTATCTTAAAGATAGGTACAGAAAGACAGTATTTCTTGGTAGATTTTTTAAAGTTTCTTTTTAAAGGTTTTTGAGAATTCACTCTTAACTTACACAACTCTGAAACACAAAGAGAACTGTAGAAATCCTATCTGCTGACAAGTACCTTGCTATAGAATAATTATTTTAATGCCTTTATAAAAACATGCTAAGCAGTTCCTTCTTCAAAATTCTGAAAATATTTAATACTCCAGATATAAAATAGCTCTTTAAAATTTTTAGATGTGTTTTCAATATAATTATTCTTGAGAAGTAAATATCATGTCTTCAGTACAAATCAGATATTATGACCTATAAATATATATATTCATCCTATTCATTCTCAGAAATAAAATATATTGCTTTGCTCTTATTTATATTTAATATTTAAGTTTGATTTATAATTTTATATTAACCCTCACAAATCTATGATATATAATAAAATATATATAATTAAAAAATGATAAAACAATATCAGCTTGAAATAACATACTTTATAATAATGAACACAAACCTGATAATATAATCACACTATAGAGAGTCTAAATAGGTTTTGGAGTGTTTTTAAAAGATAGTACATGTTTTATCAATATATTGCTAAATTCAAATCCCAGAGCTCTTGAGGGAATTTAAGAGCTAACTTGAAACTTCTGTAATAAGAAAAGATGAAGAAAAGCATGAGCTTTCTTTGCTTATTAAAATTGTGAAGGGACATATATTATATGTAACTAAGGACATTTACTGTAAAGGCATATTATTTTTTAGTGTGATTTTATGGACACATAGGAGCAGTTTACTCAGCATCAATAAAGTCTCTCTTCCATAGATGTGTCAGGTTAGTACACTATCCAGGAAGTAGGCATACTAGGTTTTCAATTACAGGGGTTGTGGTTGTGGTGAACTGAACACTGGGTCCTCAGGAAAAAAATGATGCATGGTGGCCTAATATTTTACCTATGCAGTGGGAAAAACTGAAGTCTTAATAAGTAGATAACACATTTAAATTATCTTTTTGAAACTTCAAATCAAAAGCCAGGAGCTTTCCCTCAGTTTTCAGATTTAAGGAAATTCCTGTGGCCAGAACCCCACTGATTAAAGGCAAGTTTGAATTTCTTAAGAAATAGGTATCCAAGTATGATCTCTTGCGTGACTTACCCAACTTGCCCTAATGCGAGCTGTACCCACTTCTCAGGGTGACTGTGTACTAGGGAACAGATATACATACGTATTTTGGAAATATTTTACATATTTGTTCTAAATGGTCCACACTTCCTTGGCAGCCAAGATATTAAGTTTGGGCCCAGGTTTATCTCACAGAAGGCCCAGTAAGCCCACAAGTCTTGCCTGAACTTACCTCTTGTGTTTTTGAAGGAGAAATTGAAATGGAAACACTCGTCCAACTGCATCATCTATACCTCAGCTCCCTGATGCGTGGAGTGAGGACTGTTACTGCTGGTAAACCAAATGAGAATCCTTGAGACTCTCCATCCATACCAAAATAGTAAACCAAAGAAATAACAAATTCCTGCAAATTATCAGGGATTTGCAATAACCTCAAAGACCTAAGAGAGAAAGATGGACATGATGTTCTTATCACACAACCTTTTATATTATCTGTTTGGCTGAAAAACCAAATGCATCTTACAGTCAGATAGTAACTAATTACACTTGAGGCCAGTGAGGTGGTATCATCGCTAAAGTGAATCAACGCAGTCTCTAGCACCTGGTAGCTGTTGGGACCTAGCAAATTCGTTCTTTTCATGCCAATAGAAGATGACATCACAAGGCAGGGACAAAAGTCTGACTGAATTCTCATTTTCCACTACTAGTTCGACTCTGCTGCTGTCTTATATAATTTCATATACTGAAGGACCATGGTTATTTAGATATTCCATATTAAATAGCACTCACTTACTGTATAAATGACATCATGACTTTGGATATGGTGAATAGGAAGTATCAGGTACCCTAGAAGCCCAAATAAAATGAATGAGCTAGAGCTAAAGTGCAAGAGAAAAGTCATGACAAATATTCAGGAACTGCCGTGAATTTGTTAGGATTTTACTAGACTGTTGAACATTATTTTTTTAATAGAAGCCAAGATGCTTCGCCTTGTGCCTCATCCCACCAGAAAAGAGGCACAATACTTGCTGGACCTTTTTGGATTTTGGAGGCAACACATACAATATTTAGGTATTCAGCTTAGTCCCGTCTTCTGTATATCCTATATTTGCATTCTTAGTAAATTAATAGGCAAACCCACTAGTTTTCCTGAGACCTTGTACCAGAGAAGGCTCTACAGTAGTTCCAGTTCCTGTAATGACCTGTGGCACAAGAAGATGGCGCTGCAGACCCAACATCACTCCAAGTGTCACTGGTAAGAATGTTATAAGGAGTCTTTGGAGAGCCCCCAAGGAGAATCACAGCACAGACACCTAAGAAAAGCCATGCCTTGTCTTTTTGATAGTCATATTTTGTTTTGAGGAACAGATGGCCTAAAAAAACAGTTGACTGGCCAACAAAATACTCAGTTATGGTGCTGTTAGAAGGAAATACCTTGTGACTTTGAGTTGTAATATATGAATAAACCAGTGACAAATATATGATACTGTTCTTATAAAAGCAGAATATATAAGTCAAAGGGCCAAGGGAGTAGAAATGGCGGTGTCCCCTCTCACTATCTTACTATTATATCTAATAACCCAGTCAACTGTGGACTCTACTATTCAAGATTTATTAGTTTCCATGAAATAAATCTTTTCCACAATGGCCCTATTAAACTTGAATTTGAAAAGCCCTCCTGTGCATTTGGGCATTTCTGTGTAACTGGAAAAAAAAAATGCAGAGAAGGGAGTTTCTGTGTGGCTAGGGTGATTGGTCTCTCTTACCAAGGAGAATTATGTAAGATAGCATCATGACCAGTTAGAAAAATGATTGTGAAATCTATGCATACTTTTGTTATGTAGTTATACATATCAACCAATTTTGAGTATTACCTTCCCCACCCCTTTCCCTCCTCCTGTTGTTTTGGATAAGAAATATTGGAAGTGATTAACTTACAAGTGATAAATTTGTAAGTTCAGAAATTATAAAATAAAAGGGGCCACATTTGGACCTCATGGGGAGGACTGCCTGTCACATGGACATCTTGAACTTGATTATTGCAATGTTTAATGGAACTTTATGACTCTCACTGAAGGGGCAGGGGGAAAAGAGGAAGAAAAGGAGGGAGGGAAGAGGGCATCTTCCTTTATATGACAGATAGTTGACTCATGTCAGGTAAAAGCAGAGTGTTGTTAAATATGGGTAAATGTGAAAATGGATGCCAGAGAGTAAAAGAGGAGGACTGCTCTCTTGTTAGACTTGTGCTCCCCTCTCCCTGATCTGCTTTGCATTCTGGGGAGGTGTTAGGGAAGGTGATAACTATTGCATACCTTATTTTCTAGACTCCAGTATCAACCAGATTCTTACTGGGAAGTACCAGCAAGATACTGGAAGCTGAAATAACTCCCCAGCCCGTTTTATGTCAGGTAATGACTCTCACATCAGTTGTTTTCATTTATGGCTTCAATTTCCACCCCTACAGGCAGACAAAGCTGCTGGGATTCTTGTTCCTCTCTGTCAGTGAAGGCTCCTGGGGTGCAGGAACAGCATTACCTCTGTTTACCTGTCATGAGAGGCAAAAGTAGTAGCTTCTTGCTGGTTTCAGTTTTGGATTATCTCATCAGCCCATGATAGCTTTCAGGTTCTCTACTACCTATTGAATGCAGTAATTCCCTCTGTTAAAATTTGCTAAGTGGCTTCTCTTTTCCTAGCTAGTTCATGCCTCAGAGAGATCTTGAGAATTGTCATAGAATTGCAAAGCAACAGATTCAGGTGAGGTCAATACAGGATTTTCAGACAAAGAGATGCTAACCTATGAAGAAAGAGACAAAGCTTAAGAGGGATTTGAGGATCATTAAGTTTGCATGTAGGCCTCTTTGAACAATGCATATGCTGCTAATTTCACTCTGGTGAGTTATTTGAGGGGTTCATGGTATCCATCTGGCCAGGATAAGATTTAATGTCTCATGATTTACCATTTGATATTGAATTTTTACAGAAATTGAATGCCTGAACAATTTGTATGTATGTATATATGTACGTATATATGCAAATATATATGTTAAGAGAATTTATGTGGTTTAGTATATTGTTATTTGAAAGATTTATATTTTAAATAGTTTCAAAATTTATCTAATAGTAATTGTTTCCTTTTTTCCTTTAGAATAGGAATATAACCTATTCTTAAATGTACTTGATGCATATTCTTATTCTGATTATTGTTGTGTCTCTTCTTTGAAAAAGTGTATTCATTTGCTAGAACTGCTGTAGCAAAATACTACAGAAGTATTTTCTCACAGTTCTACAGGCCAGAAGTCTGAGATCAAGATGTCAGCCACGTTAGTTCCTGCTGAAGATTAAGGGCAAGATCAGCTCCAGGCCTTTCTCATTGGTTTGAAGTAGATTGGTGTCTTAGCCATGTGTTTTCACATGGTTTTCCTTGTGTGTCTGTGTTTGTGCCCAACTCTCCTCTTCTTATAAGGACATCAGTCATATTGGATTAAGGGCCTTGTTTTACCTTAACTATATCTTTAAAAATCCTATCTCCCAATATAGTCCATTATGAGGTACTGGGGTTAGGAGTCAATATATGAATTTGGGGGAGCAGACTTCAGACTTTAACAAATAGAAACAGTACTTGTTCCCCAGAATCATATCCTTTTTTATAGCAAAGACACAGCCTTTGACTATGTTATCTAGCCTACTTGCCCTTTGTCCTATGTGTGACCTTAGTCCTTGGCAAAGGAATGTGACTAGAAATGATGAGTATTACTCATAAATGAGTTTTTTAAGAATTATATCTGCCTTCTCTGTGACCTTTTTCCCTTCTACTTCCAAACAGCTTGAAGGAAGAGGTCCCAAACTAGAGGACTTGGAGTCACAAAATAGAAAGAGCTGGAATAAATTACTCATTGCACAGATAAAAATCAATTGATTTACTACCAGGTACACTGGCATTGAAATGCTGTGTAGCTATGGGATGGATTTATAGTCTGTTATGCCTCTAAACTGTTGGCATTTAATTTCAGATGGTTTTAACTTAGTTAATTCATAAATAGGTAGTACAAGTGGAATGCTGCCATTAGCTTAACAGTCATGCTGCAGATGATAATAGCAAATATAGGTTAAAAAAATTGAAAAGTTCTATATTACATAGGGGCAAAATATTTAAGGAAATGGTACCTATCTGCAATAATTCAGGAGGCAAACTGTAGGGAAATTAAAGCTCCTAAGGCCAAGATCCTCACCTAACTCTAAACTACTTGATCTAATTGGCCTACTGCTAGGCTAATGCCTCCATACCCATTGGCAATGAGCCAGTATTGTCAGTGTTACTATGTAAAGAGCTCCGTCCAGTACTCTGCTCCAGAGGGAGAGACAGAGATGGATTGCAAACACCTCAGAGGTAGACATGATTCCAGCACTCGACCTGTCAGCAGGAGGTATAAACCCCTTTACCCATAAGTCCCATTGTTGTTATTCAGGGAAATCCTCCTCAGGCAAGACACAAACCATGCCCACTTTAACTCTGTAGCTCTAAGGAAGTGGTTGGAAAAGGGAAGAAGGCTCATACTTGTTAGCTTTTACTTGATGTTTTAGCAAAGGGTTAAAAAGAGAAGAAAAGGCAAGAATTGACTAATTTGAAAGCAGAGGTGGAAAGAAGTAGTGGTAAGAAATTTGGTGCCACACATGTTTGGGAAAGGCAAAAACTTCTAGATCCTAAATAGTAAGAGATAATACTAGAACAGGGATTTGCATGACAAAGACACATTAAGATTTCTTAAAGAGGGAGTTGCAGTGTTCCCTCAAGTAGGAGGGTTTCCTTCCTAAGTGAATTGTTTCAGAGGCCTGAGGACAAGGAGAAAAAAAATGTCAGGTTTGAAAAATATAACTAGGAAAGAATTTTGGCATGTTTACTAGCATGTGACTGACAAGTAGCAAATGGATGGGAAGTCTACTAAGCTCTTTAAGAATAATATTTCTGACAGGGGGGAAGAAACCTCATCTAAAATCTTGCAGTTCTAAAGCAACTGTAAGGTTGTTTGCAACAGAAGGAAGCACCCTCTTCTCATGGAGTATAAATTCCTTACTTTAGAAGAAATTGTGTTAAGAAAAACTGCCCCAGATGGGAGTCAAGTGCCAGCAGGGAATGCCAGAGATCCTGAGTCTAATCAAGAAAATCCCTCCCTTCCCAGGATAAAGATTTTGCCAAAGTCCATCACTGCCAAGGAGTGGTGTCTGTGGTGTGTCTGTTTTTATCATAGGATATTTTTACTGAGATTGTCTCATCCCTGGTTCCTCATTATGAACTGTGGGAGTTTGGTAGAGGGTAAATAATGTATCTTTCAGTTTACAGATTTCCAGACCATGAGGTGCCAAATAATGTGTTCCAAATGAGATTGTGAACTTTTGAGATACAAGCAATGTGTTTTCTCCTTTTGTGTCAGGGGAGAATATAGTAGGTCAGTATGAGTAAGACTGCAGATACATTCTTATTTACCAAGTGGACAGACTGCAGAAGATATGGCTAATTATTCCCCCTAAATCCAACTCCCAGAATCTCTTGCAGTTAAGGGAGGTCACATTATAGGTTTTCAGCCAATGGAATTTTAGCAGAAGTAATGTGTGCAACTTCCAGGTTTTGCTGAAGAAAGTTCTCACACAAGATCATCTCTTATCTCTCTGCTTCCACAAGTTGGATCTTAATTCCTAGTCTTTTTTTTCAGCTGGATTTCAGAATTCTTGTTTCAGTGTCACCTCTCCTTGCTGACCAGAAATAGCCACATTGGACTTTGATATGAATGAGAAATAACTTTTATTTTCTTGAGACACTAAAATGCAGAGATTCACCAGATTAGATACCATAGCCTCATTATTACACTCCACTCATTTTTATCCTTCACACCCTGTTACCAAAATAAATATATTCTAGGAGCAAATTTATTGATTTTTTTGGAGTATCTGTCATTTTTAGAATTTTCAGTTTACAAAGTCTTCATTTCATTGATTAAAATTTACAGGCTTCAGTATGAAATTTTGTGACTATTGATGGCTTTAAAGAATGAAAAATATGAGGAGGTCAGAAAACTCAGGAAAAAAAATAGATTAGAAGTCCATAAAATTAATTCTCCCTTACTTTAGGGTTTGTTTGGTCAGTATCTATACATTAGCATAGCAACCAAGTAAATTCACTCATGTGTCCTCATTACAGTTTTACTTTCACTATAGTATATCCAGCTGATAAAATGACTAGATCAGAAGTAATGGCCATCTACACTTTTTCAACTCATCCATCGTAAAAGGTAAAGTGGCACACACACAGTTCCCTGTGTAAACAGATAAACAGATTAGAGTTAGGAATAGGACAGTTGTTTCCCTTTAGGTGTCTTTATCTTTGTACGTTTCTAGAAGGTAAATAATCATAAGAAAAGAAGAGTTCAGTGGTAACAATATATTAGAACAGCAGTCTGCCTCTTTTTTTTTCAGAATTTTTTATTCTTTAATCAGGATATGTTAGGTTATCTTAACTGTCCCCTTTCCCAATATTTTTGATCCCCTACATTGCTTTTGCAACTGAAGTCCCCACTGTTAGAGAGCCACTTAAGTCAAAGAATCGAAAAATAAATAAATAAATAAAAATAATAATTACTGTATGAATCTGACATCTGAAATTCTTGCTTCTACTTATAAACCAGGAATCTGGCCTTGTTTAATTCTCTTTAATTATTTATACATGCTTCATTATGTGTCTGACCTGTGACCATAAAGAAGTCAGGGCTTCTTATATTTGAAGATCTGTCTTTCCTTTTCTCTTATTTCTTCTGTCATTACCTGAGCAACTTACAAGTTTCAGTGGATGCTTATCCTCTGTAGGGCGTTGTTAATTAGGCTATGACTGAGGAATTGATCCTTACAGTGGCATAATAGTGCTGTGTAGGCTGGAAAGGCTCTGTGTACAGAAACATGTTAGGATCCAGAGGGAATAAAGAGACTATCACAATAATCAGTGCGGGTGGTATGTCTCCCAAAGGAGAACCCAGTATCTCTGCATGGGCTCTTAAGATCAAGACTTCAGAAACACTTCTTCAAATGTTTGTTCATATTTCCTTTTTCCCCCCAATCAACAGCCCCATCTCTAAATGAAAAATAATACCGTTGTTTTCTTTTACCTTAGTAATATTCCAAAATTTTAGTCCACTCATATATGTTAAAGAGTTTATGAAATCTATTACTCTTTTGTCATAGATTAATTTCCAAAAGTAAAACATTAAAGCTAGAGAAGTAGTATGACTTACGTACAAGAGCTATATGACTTAATGGCAGAAAAAAATTGGAACCCAAGGCATTTGCACATATGTTTATGAGTCCATGCATCCAGAAAGCATATTCAAAGAGTTACTGAAGCAACAATAGCTATAAAAATCAAATTTCAAGTATAACTTATTTCAGGTGAACTTTTATCTTCTTCTCAGTATTTATGCAATTAAATGTAATATACTAACAGTTGTTTTTCTTTGCAGGAGGCAGAATGCTGTTAGAATGTGTCTAGCATCAATCTCTATTCAAAGAGTGTATGCCAATGCAAAGCCATTCATACAAGGGAGAAATTCTCCAGAGTTCAGGGTGACACAAAGGATAAATTGAAATAGAAATTACTTGAATGAAAGGGCTTTAGGCTTTTACAAGATGAAATATGTTTTACTATCTTTATATTGTGTGTGGATATGTTTGTTATAATATTTCAAGTGTTCCTATTTACTGCTAGTAAATATGCCCAAATAATAATCAGTATATTGAAATTCATTGTTTATCCATAATTTGTTTTGAATTTGAAGGTTTGAATTTGAAGGTTTGAATTTATACTCTTGTTTATGCTAGGAAATTTGGCTATCCATTCTGTTATTTTGAAAAAGCGAAATTCAAGCAATATAGTTCTGAATAGAAAGAACTGAGACACTGCTAACATCTGCCTTTCCACATATAAACTCATAACCAATGATAAAACACATTTAAATTTAGAGAATCTTATAATAACACCAATAAGTTCTTAGCTTCTCATAGGTAAAATCAATTCACTTTGTTAACATTTCCTAATGCCAGCAGTAAAATTCAAAAAGGTTCTATTTTCTTTCCTGTAAACTAAAGGTAGACAGGTCTTCAAATTCTATTTATAGAGTGGGAGAACAATACTTTTAAAAATTGTAAATTAGATGTAAAATATCTAAAGCAGTTAATAAAATCAAAAAATACTACTAAATCACAGACATTGGGGTATTTAGATTTCATATATTCATAGTTTCAGAAGGAAAAATAATGAAAAACACAAGTTACTAAGGAGATAAGATGTTTATATAGCATGTATGAGATGTGTGTGTGTGTGCGTGCACACATGCATTATAGGTAGATGTGCAGTATTCCTAAGCATTCTGCTCAGAAGTTATTTTGGGTATATTTAAATAGCAACTTCCACCTTCAATGAGGGGAGCACAAAAAAATGCTGTGAAATATATTCTAATTTTCAATGGAAAAATGTTGAAGAGGATATTTCATATGTTTACTATAGTGATGCTAAACTTTATTTGTTATAGTCTATATACCACAAAGAGAGTTCCAATGCAAAGTTCATTTCTATCTTATTTTAGAGTCCTTAATGCTGCTAGCTTTCAACATCTAAGGTATTTAAGGTATGATCTCCATTTCCGTGCCTGCCTCTGTGTCTTGCTCAATGTAAAGGTTTATTAAGTATCTAAGGAATTCATGAAGCTACATCCCTAAACAAATTTCTTTTCTATGTAATTAATGGCATAAGGAAAGGATTATGGAGTGCAGATAGATTTTCTACTTGAAAAGTCAATCAGATACTAATGAAGTGAAATATGTGGAAGCAAATGAGGGAAACATCTCCCAAGATGCTGCCAATTTTCCCACCTCTAGCTATGTCTAGTAAAGACCTGTTTCCAAATCCTTCATTGCTATACTTAGAATTTCCTTTCCTTCTATGTTTTCTTCAAGGCACTGAAGCCAGTTCATGCATGTCTGCTTTGCCTGTAAGATGTATTTACAGTTTACTTGCCTGGAAGGATTGCCACCATTTAAACTTATGTAACATAAGAATTATATCATTTGTATCAGAAGTTGGGACATGAGCTGCTAGAAAGCAGATGACTCTTCACATTTTTATGTTTGATCCTGTTAATGAAAAACATAGTTAACCCATAACATGGTATATAAGGCAAAAAAAGTTCTCTGTGAACTTTTATGTATATGGTTAAATATGAAATACTAACTAATATTAATGAAAAGCTAAACAAAAGTACAAACAATGTATGATGGAGGGATATTAAGTACAAAGACTTGGAAGCCAGACCTCCTGGGTTTAATATTGCCTTTACCACTTTGCAGCTCTCTGCCTCTGCATGATTTGCATAACAATCTGCTGCCTCAGTTTCCTTATATGCAAAATAGAAATAATATATCTAAAGTGTAAATAGCTTATGGAAAATCATAAGCACTGTTTCGTTGTAGCTGTAACTCTTGAAATACTAATGGCCTGTCTAATATTTTAAGGGCAAATTATGCAAGCCATATTGAATTGTATTTATTATTAACCCAAGGTATATTTTAATTAATCATAATGAAGACCTGCATCATGTGGACCTATGTGTTACAGAATATTTCAGGTGTCCCAGGACAGAGGAAAATCATTACATGTGTGGTCTACTGTCCAACATTTAAAAATTACATGTTGTATATTATATAAGAATATTATTTTATATTTTTCCAACTCAGCTGGATTTGCTCTTAATTCAGGATAAGCAGTTTAGTTTTCAGAATGGGCACTCATAAGAAGTGCAGGCTTCTCCTGTATAGCATAATGTTTTGTTTTTGTTTCTTTTCTCAGTCAGGAATGTTGGGCCCTTGTCTTTGGATCACCTTACCTTACTTTACACTTCACCTTAAAATCTCTTCAGAGGGACCTTCTTTATGACCCCAGCTAAAACAGCTAGAACCCCTTGAATTTCTTTAAAGTGCTTAGAAAAACCTGAAACCTGAAATCATCAAATGCATTTTGACTGCTACCTTGTTTTCCGCCTTTCCTAATATGAAGATAATAGCAGTTTCTATTCTGGATCCTTAGAGTTCTGTCTAGTTTAATGCCAGACACATAATAAGGGCTCAACATATATTTGTTAAACAAATGAATAAATATTGTTAGCTAGTCATGATTGCTACTCTTATGTTACAGTGTTTGGATTAGACTGTCCATTTCTCTCGGATTTCATTCAGGAAAAAACTTTTTCTGTTTTCAGCATTTTCATATAATCCTGAACTGCTATTTCTTTCTCCTCCTTTTTTACCCTACTGCTGCTGCACTGCTAGACCTAAATTAATTGACTTTCCCATTTCCAAGTGACCTGGAACTCAAAATAATTTATATGTAGTAGAAAAGAGGGTCATGTATTTTTATCTGGAAGAATGGAAGTTATATATAAAAACATCTTGCTATTTGATGGAGAATGTAGGTAATAGACTTACTGTAACACTATCTGAATTCTTCTCACAGCTTACATTACTTCCATAAAAACTCAGCGAATGGCTGTCACTTTCCATTGAACTGATATCATTACTCAGTGTTCAACTGTACACATTTTCCCAAATTATGGTTAAATAATGAATATGTAACTGGGCCTGAATTCTTTGTCCCCCTTCCCCTGCCAATATGTGCTCTACTATTGGGATATTGCTCTAAGTCTTTAATTTAATTAGGGAAGAATATTGTCTTTTAATGTGCTTCTATGGCTTGCTTTCTCTTGCTTATTTCTACTCAAAAAGACACAATGTATATACCTAATTGTATCACTAAGTGCAAAATAGTCCCAGGCTTGTATCCATTCTCTTCATGTATGTGTGTAAATATGCTACCTTTGTAGACATAAATGCTAGTATAAGGGAGCCTTGAGGTAGAGATACCATGTATTAGTTTTCTAGGGCTGCCATAAAAAATTCCACAACTGAATGGCTTAAACAACATGAATTTTTCATCTCACAGTTCCAGAGTCTGTAAGCCCAAAAATAAGGTGCTGTCATGGTTGATAATTTCTGAGGGAAGTAAAGGAGAATCTGTTCCATGCCTCTCTCCTAACTTCTGGTGGTTTGCTGAAAATATTTGTCATTGCTTGGCTTGTAGATGTATCACCCTAGTCTCTGCCTTAACATTCAAATGACATTCTCCTTTTCTCATTTATTCTCTCCTAAAGTAGGTATTGTTAAGTAAGCAGAATTAGCAAATACTGTGAAACTACACAGCTCAAGAGATGAGGGACTTTTAAAATCTAACCTTTATAGATTACGCTCAGGTAAATGTAGGCAGTAGGGTATCTTTTTAGAAAATAAACTCATCACAAATACCTTGATATTCATTTACTTTAATGGTATTCAAAACACCAAAAAGACAGCTGGCCATGACATATGAAAGTCATTAATTTGTGTATGTCAGAGAAAGCCTCTCTTTAAAATGATAGATTCTTTTTCCAAATAAAAAACTCCAGTTATCTGATTTTAAATGAAAATGATTTTAAAAGAAAAAATGAAAAAAATACTATTGAAAGCACTCGAATGCACTTAGAAACTAGCTAATGAGTAAAGGTTTCAGAGATGTACAATAAACTCTCCTTTAAAAGAATGGGCTCTCATCCCTTGCTTATATTTACAGCACTTGTAATATGCCACTGTGCTATATTTTTTTTCTATCTGCACTGCATATGACCTGCTCGAAGTTAATAAACTGTCAATGCTTTGGTAAGGATAATTAAAATTAGTCTGTTCTTGTATTAACATTTCTGTTCACCAATTACCTTTTTTTCTTTCTGAACTTCTTAGGGAAAGTGAATACATCAAAATCAACATTCTCAAGGCTGGGATAAGGACAAGTTATACAGTAGTTTACTTTCAAGTCTCCAACCTTTTTTTAGATTTTGAACCTTGTTTTATAAGTGCACCTAATGAGGTCAACAGTGATCAAATAAAGAACAGAAATGTCAGCATATGCTGAATCTGACAATTTTTTCATTATTCACTGTCAAGAATAGCTTATGAACTTTTAATGACAATTCCTAATGAGAAAACTCCCCACATTGGGAACAAAATAACTAGAATAAATGAGAGCCATTTAAGTGACAGACTACTATAACTTTAAGATTTTATGAAATAACATGTATAAATTTTAAAATAACACAGTTATAACATCTCTGACTTTAGTATTACTATCTTTCATAACTATGCTTATTTATGTTACTAATTTCTGGATCAAGATTAGTCATTTCTTCCTTTCAGAAATAAAGATAGAATGTTAAGTTTAAAGATTAGAAACCCATATTAAAAGCAGCTTCTATTTATTAAATTTGCTTATTTTTCAGATTTTCTGCTGCTTTTCAGCTCTGTATAACCTCCCACTTACCCCTGCTGATTCTCATGTTCCAGGGTCACACCTGTTCCTAAGGAGGTGTGGGAGGGAGTGGGTTAGAATGTGAAAGAAAAACCTGGGTGAACTCTGCTGTAAAGGATTTTTGTATATTGCTGAGTCTTTTCACCTGCTGCCCCAGTGCCCTTTTTGTTGACAGCAACACCATACCTCTTGCTGCCCCTTGGGTCAGGATTCTTCCTCACAGGCAGAATAACAGTGAACAACTCTACTCCAAAGAGAATGCTGAGCAGTTTTTGCTTTCAATGAAAAGCTCAAAAGTGGGAGGACAAACATAAGGAAGGGGTTTTGTTATAAAAAAATTAACATTGAAACAGCAAATGTGTGTTACTAGAATGAATATTTAGGAATTTTTCTGTGTCTGAAGTATTGTAACATTCACCAAGTTATACTATTGGGATTATCTTTATACATAAAACAAAAATGTTAAACTAGATGATGTGCAATTTTCTGTCCAACTCTTATGCTCCGTGTCGTTGGTTGTATGACACTGCAACATGGAGGGGCAGCTCCTAGTTCCCAGGTGTTCTTCCCAGGCTGCTTCATACCCCCATCCCCAACACACAACTCTATGGCTTTGCCACTAAAATTCTATGGCCTTTGCCAGTATAGACATTGGAAGAAGCATGGAATAATACTGTTACAAATTGAGGGTAGAAGTTGACAAAGTAAAAAAAAAAATAGTAATGAATTGATTATAGTTAAATAAGTGGATCCTGAGTAACCAGAATCTTGCTAGATGGTGATATCTACATAATACCTACCTTACACTGCCTGAAATTTTTTACATTCTGTGGTCATCTGGCTGACATGATGTCAATTAGACATGCATTTGGGTTGTCAAAATTTCATTTAATATATCCTAAAAATTAATTTAACACAGAAGTTGGGAGAATGTTTAGTATAACTGCTCAACCTTAAGAAATGGATGATATAAGAGGTAATAGTGGTTCACTGCTAACATTTGCCAAGTGTGTTTATCTTGCCATGTACCAAGCTATATACATCATCTTACTGAAAACCCACAAAAATTATATGGAGTAGAAATAATTGTCCACATTTTATACATGGTTAAGCCAAGGATCAGCATGTTTATACAGTTTTCCAATGGTCTTACAGAGCTAATAAATAACAGAGGGAGGATTCAAATAAAAGTTTAACTGCCATGCTCTTAACTGCTATGAAATATTAATATCAGATAGCAAAAGTTTATGATACTAAAGTCAGTTTGAACAGTATCATTTTTTTCTTAAACATATATAATTTCATGAACTTTAATTCTTCAGTTTTAGTTGAACATAATATTTTCCACATCACTAAAATCTTCTTAAATTAAATGTACTTTAATTGATGCCTATATTAGTTTTCTAATGCTACTGTAACAAATTGCACAAAAAAATATCGTTTAAAACAACTCTGTTCTCTTATAGTTCTGAGAGTCAGAAGTCCCATACTGGTGTCACTGGGATAGAATGGAGGTGTTGACAAGCTGTACTTCTTTCTGGAGGTCCCAGGAGAAGTTTGTTTTCCTTTCCTTTTCCATCTTCTAAAGGCTGCCTGCATCCCTTGTCTCATGGCTGTAGTTCATCTGCAATTTCAGCAGCAGTGGAGTAAACCTCATATCACATCACTCTGCGGTGACTCTGCTCCCTATTCCACTTTTAGGAACGTGTGAATACATTGAGGCCACCTGGGAATAGTCCAGGATGCTCTTTCCTTTTTTAGGTTCAGCTGATTGGCAACCTAAGTTCCATCTGCAGCCTTAATTTCCTTTCTGGTGATGGGGACATAGACATCTTTAAGGGTACTCTGCTGCCTATTACAATGTCTGGTATTATATTTTAAAACAACATCCTAATGCCTTATGCTGCCAGGATGTTATCTTTGAATACATCTTGTAAACACTGGTATTATTTCCTTAAATTATTAATTTATTATTATTAATAACAGTTGTTTTAGTTTAGTTAATTCATAATGGTTTATTATTGAATTATTCTTTTATTAGGGAAATAATGAAACATTCATTAACACTGAGATGATATACCTAAAAACAGGAGGAAATTATATGGTACCTACTCTAGGGAATATGAAAGTTACCATGGCCAAGATCCTCACCTGACCTGCTTGCCCACTGCACACGTGCAGGACTCACAGGCACAGGCTTGCACACGTGTGGGCATTAAGCTGTTACTGACTGTGTTGCTCTACAAAGAGTACTGCCCAGTGCTTTCCCCAGCTGCTGGAGGCGAAGGCTGAGACTGGCATGCTACACGCAAATTTGCCAGGGACAGATGTGATTCTAGTGCTTGACCTACCATCATGAGAATAAAGCTTAGTATAAACCATTTTACCTCCCAAAACATTCCACTGTCATTATTCAGTATCACAGAATCCAGAGTCAATTTTCCCAGAGCTGGGAACGCCCCCTGGCCCAGAGCTACATCTACCTACTACAAATTTCCCGTCTTAAATTCATAACTTTTTCTCATGGGTTAGTCATTGGAATATGTTTTGATATTTTTGTTTTTAAGGTAGTATTTTTTTCAGGATCTGTACACATCTGTGAATATATTTATGTTCATTTTACACTTGAAAGATTAATTCTTGGTGAATAATTCATGGTTATAATTATTTCCCATTGAAGATCTAAAAGAATACCATATTTTCCTGTCATGCAGCATATCAATGGAGAAATATGTGGCTATCATAATAGGTGAACATAAATTTTTCCCTGTTTTAGGTTTAAAGAATTTACCAGAAAATAAAAAGAGAAAAGAAATATATAGTGGTAGGCAGAATGCATACATAAAGATGTCAATGCCGTAATCATATTATATCTATGTTATGTTACACAGAAAAAGAGTTTGCAGACTAACTAAGATTATGGGCCTTAGGATAGAAAAGGTACTCTGAAAGATTCAGCTGAGCCCAATATAATCACATGACCCTTTAAAAACGAAGAAATTTCTCGGGGGCATCAGAGAGATTCAAAGGGCAGGAGAGGTTTGATCCACTGTGGTTGGAGAGAGCAATGTAGGAAAACGAGAAGAAGTGAGCCCAGCCTCCAGGAACAAAGACCCACTTGCTGGCGATGCCAGCAAGGAAATGGGGACTGCTGTTATTCCAGCACCAAGTATATGAACTGACACTGCCCAACGACCATAATGAGCTTGGGATGGATTCTTCTCCAGAGCCTCCACTAAGGTATCCTGCCTTGTCATTCTTTTGAGTTCATCCTTGTGAGTACTAAACAGAGGGACTTCTGACCTACAAAAATGTGAGATCATAGGTGCATGTTGTTTCATGCCACTAAATTTGTGTTAATTTGTTGCAGTAGCAATAGAAACCTGATACAGTTTCTTAAGTTATAGCCAATTAATAATAAGTACATATATACTGAAATAATTAAAACAGCTTTTCCACCAATGGGATTGACAAGGCTAAAGAAAAGTTTAATCTGATGTAGGGTTAATAAGGGTGCTTTCATATGCAGTTTGTGAGAATAATGATTTGTAGTGACACACAGCAATTTGACATTATGTATAAAGATTAAAATTCACATGCCACCTCATTTGATAATGCTATTTATATAAACATATCCTACAGATAAGACCATATCTGAAGCAAAGAAACGTACAAGAACATGTGTTCATTTTAGAGCCATTTGTAAAAGAAGAGTAGTAGACTTGGCTTTATTGTTGTTTAACTTAATATGGTCCATCCACACAATGGAATGCCATATAGCAATTTTCATGATGAAGTAGATCTATATTGCCATGTGTGATATTGTGATTTATAAGAAATATGAATTTGGTTACTCAGATGACCAAAATATATTTCTCATATATATCTGCTGTTTGTCCATGGTTCCTTGCACACAGCTCCCAAAAGCTTTGGAATTTCCTGAGCATTAAGAGCATTGAGGAGGAGAGACAGGTTAGAAGTTGAATCAGTCAACAGTGGCCAGTGATTTAGTTAATCAAACCTAAGTAGTAAGGCCTCCTTAAAAACCCAAAAGGGTAGTTTTTGGAAAGCTTCCAGATTGGTGAACATGTTGAGACTGGATAAGAGAGCATGCAAGCTGAATGCCCTTTCCCCATACCTTGCCCTATTACATCTCTTCCATCAACAGTTCCTGAGTTATATCCTTTATAATAAACTGGTAATCCAGCAGGTAAAATATTTCTTTGAGCTCTCTGAGCCACTCTAGCAAACTAACTGAACCTAAGGGTGGGGCGGGGGGGGGTTGGAGCCTCTATAACTGGGTGGTTAGAAGCATGGGTGATAATCAGGATTTGCACTTGGCTAGAAGCACAGGTGATAACCTTGATTTGTAACTGGTCTCTGAAGGTGGAGGAGGGGTTTTGGGTGTTAGTATTGTGGAACTGAGCCCTTGATCTGTGGGATCTGATATTCTCTCTGGGTACATAGACTCAGAACTAAGTTTAATGGTAGGACACTCAGCTGGTGTCCAAGAATTGTTTGTTGGTGGGTGGAAAACCTCTCCCACTCTGTGATGGAACTGGGTGCAAAATGCTTTACCATGGGACAATCTTCAAGATGCATTTTTGACTGAAAACAATCAAGGTGCTGAAGAGTGCTATGTTATAGGCACATTTATATAAGGGCATTTATAGTATACCACAGGGCATGGAATTTTTCTGGATCTATATGTAAAAACTGGCTAAGTTTTTTTCTGGAAAGGGTGTTATGGAAACTAGGTGTCTAGGAAAAGCTTACTTTTTATTGTAATTGTTCTATTTAACTTAAATTTTAAAATATGCCTATATCACTTTTCAAAGTAATTCTTTCCAAATATTTTTTCTGCTTATAATCAAACTGTCCTCCAGAATTTTTGCAATTTACATTCCCATGAGAAGCGTAAGTGTGTGTCTGTTTTCCTTGAATAAGTTTTCTAGAATGTACGTGTCAGATCCCATTCACCTCTCTCCCTTGAACTGTAGGTACAAACATACACAAGCACTTATACTTGAATACATTCATGGACCTATATATACTCCAAACTTACATTGCTATACAAATTCAACGTATGAGACACTCAGAGAACATCTAGTATCTGGTCAGTGAGGATCTTGGATGTGAGAGTGACTCCAATAGCACATTCCATAGGGTACTTACAATTTTAATGTGTAAAGCACTAGGTTGGGGGCAGTAAATAGAACATGCTATACAATAAAGTGATGGAAGGTTTTCATGGTAATAGCACATTAGTCTTTTTGACATGACATAATTCTAGTGGAATCAAATTCAATTAAAACATGCTACAAACTATTAGACTAAATGAGATATGCATTGTTTCCTGGTGGTAGAAAATGCAAAGTTTAGTTTCCATATTTATTGTATACATTTTCTGTATTTTCTGTAACATGTATTTCACCATCAGAGAAAAATATTTTAAAAACAACATATACATAGGGAATGATAGTCAAAGAGTCCAATACTCTATTCACCATTGTTAACCTGAACAGAGATAACAGGTTCTGAGGAAGGGCTTCCAATCTACTTAGAGATGGATAACACAGATGAGCCATTGATGGTGCTTTCCATTCTGGTGTTATAGTCCTACTTTTTTGATGTTGCATGCATTTTCCTCTCCACATTTCTTCACAGGCATGTTATTTAGAAGTTGCTGGACAGTCATCTGTTACTAACCACCCTCTGCTCTGAGATGAATCCTCCTAATTCAGAAGCGGAAAACTGATTTGTGTTTCTGAATTATGTACAATGTGTAGCCCATTCAAAGTAGAGGATGTTCTGTTACAAAGGGGAATTAATCATGGGATAATACTCATCTTGCCTGAACTGCCCCCTTTTCGTTCCGCAGTCAAGGAAGCTGTAATTGTAAGGTGGAGTCCATCTAGCTTATATTTTTCTCCTGTAATAACTCATATTTATTTAGCTCCATATTTTGTGAAACAAAGGAATAATATTGGTTCTAAGTGCATAGACCTTTAACAGGGTGTATGAAAAGTGTATAATATTTTTTTGGCAGGTTATCTGTGCACTAAAAATAAAGTTTTGGTAGAATTTGACACTGTGACTCAATTATACTTTTCCAACACTCATGAGAAGCACTTATCTCAGGGATACCATTTACTTTATTGTTTTTGTCCATTCAAATTTCGCTTTTTGCTTTGCTTTGTTGATCTTGAGTTCTTATACAACAGTAATGAGATCTGAGATGTCCCTTCCTTACTGGAGAATTCTTATTATTTCACTAAATTTCTAGATTTCTACATCTACAATTGGTTAAATTTTGCTTTAAATTTTACACCTTCAGGAATTAATCTCTTAGGAAGATAAATTTCCCTCCAATATATGCTATAAAATCCCTGCTTCTGGTTGTGCATTCGTAGAAAATGATTCCTTCATATCTCTGAATTTTCCATGCTGCTGGCTCCAAGTTCTACAATGCATTTTGGTGTTACGAATGACCTTAAACTCTTCTCCTTTATAAGGAATAGTAACTGTGTAGAAAATGAACCCCTCTCTTTTGCAGGAGTATGTTCACTGCCCTTTGGTAAGCTGTCAAATTTATTGACTGAATGCTAAAGCTTAAAGTTAAAAGCTTTTGTACATGATCAGGTCTGCTGTATGCTGTATATACAGTTGGGCCAGTTGTACACTGTGAAACACTGGAGGAAGCCATTCATAACACAAACTGCATTGATTTGGATATTTATTAGAACAATTTTTGACAGGATGGGAAAGTATATTGGTGCAAAAAAAATATTTTCTACCAGTTTTCTGATATATGGAAGTATCTTAAGGAAATATTTCTAACATGTGAACAAAGGATCATATGAGCTAACATTGGCCCTTACTATTGTATCAATGAATCTGGAGATTGCATTCATTGAAATACCTTTAGGCAGACAAAACAAAGTGGCTATCAGCAATTTTTTTGAAGTCAAAAAGACCTGGCTCAAAGATCCCTTCCCATACTACCTGTATGACCTTGGGAGAAATACTTAACCATTTAAAAATTTGGTTTCTTCATCTGGAAGAAGAGACAGATAATAAAACCTCTGTAAATTAAAACATTAAAATGCTCTTAAAATATGGGCATACATTGGCAAAAATGGGCAATGACTAGAAACCACTGGGCTAGCAACCTGGGGGACTGAGAGAAGGTCTTATCTTGAATTTTCATTATTTGTATGTATGTATCATATTTAATTAACTAATTTAAAAATGGAACCATAAGTAGAATGTTTAGCAAAGTAGCTAACAGATGATATACATATAACGGTAACTCTTCGGCACAAATTCAAAGAAATTTGAAACATTGGTCCCAATGGCCAGACTTGTTGGATGATCAGGGGTCTATGATTCATGATGGCAAGCCAAGTGTAAGAGTCTTTGCACCAGGGGCTCTGGGTTCATCATAGGGAGTAAGCCTTTATGAATGAGGGTAGAGTCCTCTAGCTCCTGTAGACAGAAAATGCAGACGTTCTGTGCAAAGGCTTCTGTAGACAGAAAATGCAGACGTTCTGTGCAGAGGTGGCACTAGCCTTACCTGAAGGAGTCCCTAGCAAATGAAAATCTCTGACATCCAGGTGAAAAGAGCTCACCTAAGAAAAATCTAAGAAACTACCAAATGGAAGAAATTTTACTGAAATAAGTCCTTTGGGATTGCTCTTCTCTACACCCAAGAAAGAAAGTTACAAAACTCACCTCTGGTGAATTTAATCCTAGTGAATTTTATAACTCCTCCTGAGTGTGAACTTAACAGGCCATTGGAAAGATACTAGAAAGGAGTGAGGAGGGGACAGGGATTTACCACAGGGAGAATCACTTCAGTGGTGATGTTATGTGAGGAGCTCTGATCTTCTGGGGCCCAGGAGAAAATGTAGAAATATATCCAGGAAATGACAGTTTTATCCCCAAATACCCATAGAAGTTCTTGAGGCAGAATAGCTGACTGAGAATAGATGTGGAAATTTAGAATGAGAAACTGGATGAAGCATAACTAGAATGTGACTATTGTGTACATAATCACATTTTTCAACAAGATGGCTTATTTTAATTTTTCAGTGTTTGTAATACTATGGGTACTGTTCTATCCTATTTTCTCAAAACTGTTTCTTTCCATGGACCATCAGAGAAGGGATGGCACCCATAGAGAAATATTCAATCACAGCCCAGTGTGAGTCTAGAGAAAACTTTGGAATTAAGAGATGCAGATACATTTGTGTTACAGCTTGGAATTTCTAGAAGCAGATACTGAAATGGATTTGGGGTGTAAAATATTCATTAAGGAATGGCACCTATGAAGGAAAGGAGGTGAAAGGATTGAGCAGGTGAAAATGTGGCAGTGGTGAACTCAGCCTTAGCCAGCCACTGAGGAGGGCTGCAGTGAGTACAGCCTGATGAGTTGTCCTATGCAGGCCAGAAATGGCTGGGCCTTTATACCCCAACTTGCTTTTATCATTGTTAAGCTGCTTTGCCCAGCCATTGACCCTGCATTCAAAGGCAATGCCTTGGAGCAGCTCTCTGCAGCCCACCTAGACTTGAAGGAGTCAAAAACTGGAGGCAGTCTGTTGATTGCATTTCTGCAGCTGGACATCTTTCCATCTGGCACACGTGCATGAATATCGCCCTTATATGAGCATTCTAAAATGGCTTTCACAGACAAAAACTCAGCCAAATGCTGTACTCCTATATAAATCTTGACCCTTTATATTTCAATGTTCTACTCCTATGGAAACCTTGTTTATTTTCCTTTGTCAGCCCAACAAAGATTCCATAACTCCTATCTGAACTATGCAGACTTCTCAATATCTACCAGGTAGATATGATTCCCATGCAGTATTTAGACAGGCATTCCAGTATGTTCCTTTATGTCTCTCAAAATCATAGTATTCATTATTTTTAGTTTGCCATTTATTTCCTTTTATTATGTAGATATATAAATCTTGAACTTTTTCAAATGAAACTTAGAAAGGTAATGTTCCTTATGGAATTCTTATCTTTGTAGTTGAAAGAATAACAGAGTTTACTACATAGGAAAAATCTATAATTATAGAATTGATAGATAATATGGTCCAGAAAATTTTTTAAAGTGGTGTAGACTTGAAATCTAAGCCTAAGGTAAACTCTAAACATTTTTGTGTGCTTTTTCTTTAAATATTATTTGCAGAGCTTATCACTCAAAACGAGGGCTGGTTTCCTAGGGAAAAATAAAAGTTCTCTTTCTTAAAAACCAAAGTTTACACCTAACATCCCTAACTTAATATCCCTAATTTAACATGTAATTTATTTTTAAAAAAGAAAGATCATTGACTGCTATGATGTTTACAGCTTTTATCCTTGTCTTCAAGTTTTGACATTCTCTTGACCACTCCAAACATCAGTGAAACAACCATTCAGTCAGGAGTTTTACAGGAGTAGGCAAGCAAAAAATTAATTTTCCAAAGTGAAGTAGCTTATAGATGCCAGAAGCTCATAACTTAGTAATACTGGTAAATCCCTAAATTAATTCGTTAGCTCCTCGGTTGTTTTGTGTTGGTACTGCTCTTATGGTTTAACTGGGTGAGTTCCTTCAGTTTTTGTTTTTTTATATAGAAAGAGTGGATTACACACTCAAATCAATAAAGGTAGTTTCCATTTGTGTGTGTGTATGTTAATTTTCTGGCTATAATTCTTGGTAAGATCTAGTTATGCAGATATGCACCAATTTTTCAATGTTAATGGGAGATATTTTCCTTTCAAATTGTATTAAAGTTGTTCCAGTCCTTTCTTCATACCTGTAAGATATAGTAGTATGTATAACGGATAGCCCTGTAGCTGTTATCTATAAGGAATACATATTCTGACCTCTGTAAAATCATAGAGGATAATCCCACATAAAGGTTTATAATATTTTATATAGGTTTCTCATTTATAAATGAACATATTAGGCTGGCTGTATTAAAAACATCTAATTTTAATAACAATCATGTAGAATAGACTTTTGCTATATATTGACCTAAACATAATTACATATTATACAACTACTAAATATACTATTTCAAAAATGCAAATAGCTACTATTATTATTGTCATTATAGCTGCAGTCATTATTGATTTGTTACAGTTAACACTTTTTTCAGGCTTCCTTCCAGTCTTTTTTCTGTGCATTTATCACAGAATAATGCAGTGATTTGGGGTTCTATGCTTAGAGTTTTAGTCAAGAGTCTCACTGTGAATTCCCTCTCCCATGTTGGTTTACATGCCATCAGCTATGAAATGCTGACAGATATTTGTATAATGTAAGGTTTCTCATGACCACAAATCAGACACTTAAATCAAGTTGGGAATATCAGAGTCCTTGCACTAAAAATTTACAATGAACCCTCTTCCACTCTTTTTAAAGCACTATCAGCTCCTTTTATTACTGTGGAAGTATATGAAGCCTAGGAAATAAATGGCAACCTTATCCACGTCCATCTCTCAGAGACCAACTGGCCATCAACCTATCCTGTGTTAATTTCTGTTGTACCTTAGTATGTAATTGGGGTGGACATATTTTGAGTTGCAAGAATCTTCACATTTATCTCAAGACCTGTGGAATAAGAACAAAATGGAAATTCCAAATGCAAGCCCTAATACGACCTCTCTCCACCCAGGTCAAATAGAAAGATCAGAAGCAATATTACAACCAGGCAGATGGCAGAGATTAAGTGCTATCCTCATAGATTTTCAGGACAAAGTGTTAAGTCTCCATCATATCCCATTTTCCAAGGAAAAGAACAAGTTGCTGCACCTTGCATCTGCTACATAAAGAGGTATAACACTTGTAGACTTACCTGAAGTCTCAGGGCTGTACATACCACACTTAGAAAGATGGCTCCAAACCATTTATTAGTACCTTGAAAAGTTGTCTGTTCTTAGTGGGATGCAAAGGAAGAGTTCTGCATAAAATTCAAACTATGATATTTGCATCCATATCAATTAGACTTTATGGCCCAGGAGATATTCAGCTGCCAGATGTGTCTATGTTAGATACATATGCTTTATTGTGTGCCTTACAGGCCTAGATTCCTCTAAAGAACTGAATCATAGTCACCATAAATTTGCCGTGTTTCTGAAGGCATTCCATGCCAAAAGCAGAAGCAGAAAATGATCCCCATGTGAAAAGCAGATTCTGACATGCTACCAGACCCTAGCAGAGACCGAATGCCTAAGCATGGGACAATAGGAGACTCTGCAGCTGCCCATCATGCCCTGTTCAGTTAAAGACTTGGTTGGCAACACATCAACTCACTATATAAATGCAAAAGGACATACATATATATTTGGTTTTGAGAAGGTCCAGTGGACACAAGTTAGTTTAACAAAAGATATCTATATATCCATGTTACTAGTTGTGTTGCACTCACCTTTTAGATCATCATGAGGCCTGGTGGTGTTTTATGCATGAGCAGATGATTGAAAAAGCAGGGAAAAAAGGTCTGTTTCATGGATGGCTTTGTTCAGTCCTAAGATACAAGAATAAAATGATGCACTGCTGCTCAAAGCATCACTTAGAGGTTGCCCTACAAGACCACATTGAAGAGAAAACTTCCCAGTAGACAGAGCTCTGAGCAACACATCCAGACATCAACTTGTAGAGGGAGAATAGCTGGAGGGAATTCCTAACATGCGACCATTTGGCTCTTTGTTTAGAGGCCAGGAAGACTACTGGAAGCTGAAAGACTATGTAGCGTTGGCTAAGAATCTTGTGGGTGGTCCTATGGGAGTGAACACAGAAATGTGTTATCTCACATGAAGGAGGATCTCTCATAGAGGAGACCCAAAAGCCACCCAGGAGAGCTCAGGTAGCCACTGCTCTCAGTTATCGCTGTACCTGATAAATGGATCCATTATGATCAAGGGTGAGAATTTTACAAACCCCAGTGAGAAGAGCTTTGTCTCAGCAGGGCTCCTTAGCTTTTGCCTCTGCTTGATATTTTAAAATGCTGTTGACAAGTTACTTGTGTTCAACCCATTCCTTACTGGGGTTTGAGATTCATTTTGACTTGGATTAACACATTTTCTGTGTTTGTTTTTGCCTTTCTTCACTGCAATCCTCAGTGTGGCACCAATATCCAAGGTTCAGAGAGTCCCTAATTTATCATCATGTTTGCCTTGGAAGTACAACAATTAGAAAATTAGCATGGTTTTATCCTAGAAACTGTTAGCATCATAGGATGTACAGCTTGGAAAAGGCATCAGCAGTTTGGGCTGATGTACTTGATGTTCATAATTTTATGGTGCTGTGTCCCATATAGGTGTAACACATATCCAGAACTCAAATGATGGATGTAGCCGTGTCCTCTTAACAGCACAACTCCTAGTGACTCAACTGGCCACTGTGTAATCCCCACTGGCAGTATTAAGGTTTGCTGAGCTAGAATCCCTGGCTCCCAAGGAAGGCACCTCTACCAGGAGACAAAAGATTTCAACTAGATATAAAATCATGATGGCCACCTAAGTCAATTCTCCGTTCTTCCCTCCCTTCTTTTTTAAATGAGGAAATGTGAGTGGCTACCAGTCTGGAAGAACCAATGACAGGATGGACTTACTTTAATGTGGGGCCCTGGTGGGTCTGTGCAGTATAGCAGGTGATGTCAATGCCCTCTTTTGTCTCCTCACCCTTCCCTTCAGTATACACTGGTCTAGATCCCAACTGCCACTATCTGTTTTCTTGCTGAGGGATTTCTTTTGTACTGCCAGAGACTGTCTTGCTACTTTGAATCCACTTCGCCACCACTATGGCCACACTGGGAATGCTGAGAACTTGAAGACACCTAGGAGCAGTTCTCTGAATCAGTGACAGTTCAGTAACAATGGGAGTTGGTGGAAGTGAAATATTTCACTTCCTTGCTGCTCAGAAGGGATAATTTGGAAGCAGGTGTCAAAGACCAGCTCTTCATTTGCCTAGTGGAAGTAAGCTCAAAGTGCTGACTAGAAAATGCTCACTTTATAGGGTGCCTCTACCCATATTCTCTTGACTGTCAAAGTTAACTGCTAGCATTCAGATGTTGGTCTCTAGTTCTTAAAGAATTCCATTTAGATATTGCCCTCTCTGGCATCCAACTTAGGGGAAGCTTTCTATTTCTCCCAGGCTTTGTCATTGTTTATACTAGCCTGTGCTGACTCTGCTGTTGCACAGTCCAACATACTCCTAAAGGCTTCTTTTCCAGCCAGAAGGCTCAGCTATACTGACTCTTGTGCCCATCCACCCACCTCTCAACCATATGGGAAAACATCTTAGCAAGCTGGGACTCACAGGGTCCCTGGAGGGTGGCTCAGTCCTAATCATTCACGCACCATTCTCTGTCTCCATTATCTGTGGAACCTGCTGCTTGTCAAACTTGACTAGAAATATGGTACGGGTTGCCCCCTCATTTTGAATCCTCAAACTGAATTTCTTTCCTTACATGTTCTTTATATGAGAATTGACTTTAGATGTTCCCAATAATTTCTCTTACTCTAGAGAGAATAAAATCTAGAGAATTTATTTTCTAACCTCTATAGTAGAAATGATAAGTTTGGCAAGAATATTTCAAGCTGAAGCTTTCTTACTTTAATCATTCAAAGAATCTAGTAAGTCCTTTAATTTCTCATTGCAATTCTGAGGTGGCTTCTTTACCTAACAAGGATATCATGGCCTGAGAAGAGAGAAGTAAATAGAGCAAAGCAATAAATGATCACACACACACACGACTTCATAATCACATTAACACCACCACATGTGCAATTAAAGTAGTCTTAAGACAATGGTCATATGACTTGCGCTGTGGTGAGAAATCATGAGAGATCAAGTATTACTTTAAGTTAGCAAGGGTAGAATGTTTTTATATACTATAGAGCAAATAAAATAGTCAACAAACCTTTATCAGGTGACATCAAAGGGGAACGCATCTATGTGTGTGACAGGAGTGTCAGGTTATGGAGTGATGCATAAAAAATTTCCATATAATGACATTTAATCAGATGCCAATGGTTAACTGTGATTGTTTTCCTATGACTTTATGTCAAGATTTCTTTACAAAAAATATTTGTTATATGTTTTTATATTGATTAATTTTTATACTTATAAAATATTTCACTCTGTATATGATGGTCTTTTGGAAAATATATCTCTAATAATCTATAGTCATTGTCTCTTCAAATGTTTCAGCCTTTCCTTCAGGATGTTTAGCTCTTTAGTATTTCTATATATGACTGTAGTGTTATTATTATATATTATATGTGATAACATAATTATAAGAAACAATAGTGTGTAATCACATATATAAAATAGTCATATAGCACATGCAACATAATTATATAAAGAGAAAACATGCCTAATATATATTTAGTCTATATACTATTTAATATCTGATTATATATTATATTCCTAATTTATTTAATAAGGGAAAACAAATTATATATGTTGAAAATTTATTTCTTTAAATATTTTTATATATTCCTAAATTTTTAAAACCCCTTTTCCTATGATAGGATGTATTTCCCAATATAATTATTTAATAAAGGAGAACAAGAATTTTTTTGTTGACTGTATTTTTCTCTGAGCAACATCCCAACTGCTTTATTGCCCATGCCAGTTAATAAATGTTAGTTAACTAACAGAGGTCTAATTTCCAAGAATGCTAATTTTTTCATTACTGTCAATCTCCTGAAATTATTGCAGCAGCTGTCCCAAAAGGATAGGTCAATGATAGTTTCTGAAATAACCCAGATTCTGTCAAAACTGAATGCTTCAACTACTGTACATGAAGAGGATCATAAAATGTCAGATTATGATATAGGAAAAAAAGTTGAGAATCTACTACATTGTATAAATCTTGTTTTCCAACATGTATGAGAGGCAAACACTGACACATAAAAGACCTTGGAAGTCAAAAGTGATTTCTATATTAAGTTTCCTAGTGTTACAAGTAGAAAATGTGTGTCAATGCCTTATTATCTTAGGCGTTGTTAATCTGGTGATAATAGTTTAACCATAAAACAATTTTCATGCCAGTGCTTTTCTTCCAGAACTCTAGATTTGAAAATGAACTTACCAATTTTTTTGATGAAGCAAAAAATAAAGAATAGCTACCTCTTTCTTTAAAAAAAAATGATAGTAACTATATAATAGTTTAAAAAAAGAGACAATAGGAAAAAACTGTGTAAAGTTATACAGACTAATAAAAGCAATAGATGAAATGGTCTAGGCTCTTCCAAGGAATATTCAAGAGGATATAAGGAAGTATTAGTAGGTAACACCTGTTGGAAGTTTTCATGTGCCTGGACTGTTCCTGAGCACAGTGATTAGGTCACTAAAAAATTTCCTTAAAAATTAACAAAACAACAGCAAAACAAATGAGTTACATACTATTCTCATTTTATAGATTGGTTCATGCAAGATCACACAGTAAGTATGTGGTGCCATTCTTGTTTAAACACAAGCATTTCTAATCCAGAACCTGGACTACAAATCATTGTGTTTATTTGGTCACTGTGAAGAGATACATGAAAACACAAATCATCTTATGTGTTACACTTCTTTGTGTAATGAGAAATAGAATCATCTTCTCTGGGATAGAAGGAAATGCATACTCAATAGCCTTGCAGCCTCAGATACCACCAGTTAGGCTATAGGGCCTGCCAGAAACCAGCCATAGTACATTCAAAGAACTTGTCTGCCAGATTATGCTTCCTGATACATTGGCAAATGAGTCAGATCCAGAAAACTATTTCTCCTGGATGCAATCTTAAATGGAAGACAGCGTGTTTGTACCATACAAGGCATGTAAAACTGTATAATGTTTCATTATACATAACACCTATGGTAAATGCACCTCTTTTGCAAGTCCAATGCTATTAAAATTCAATGTGCATAGTATTCCTGAAACTATGAAACTGATTAATGTGAACTGATGCCATGTATGTAGGCTGCTCTAAGGAATCTCCCTCACTTTACAGAAAATAATTCAGGTAGTTTATCTGATCATTCATCCATTCATTATCCAAGAACTTCTATGTATATTTTGCCAGACATTGTTTCAGAAATTGGGGATGGGGCAATCAACAAAATAATGCCCTTTCCCTGAGTGGGTTTATATTTGAGAGGAAAGAGAGAGGGCTAATAGGGAATGAGATTGAAGAAATAGCAAAGGGCCATAGTAACTTTGGATTTCACTGGAACTATGATGGAAAGCCATTGGAAGATTTTGAGCAGGGAGTGATCGAACTTGATATGTTGTTTAAAGGGTTATTTCTGGTTGCTATGTCATGAATAGACACATACCCCTGTCCATGTGACTAAGTTAATTCTATTGGCTCTAGGGAAGCAGCCCCTTGATTGCTCCCAAGAATGCTTCTGTACTGCTCTTATATCACTGCATGCTATGTAAACAAAGCTTCAACAATATTACCCTACAGTTCAGTCTGTAAGAACTCCAACATGCACCAGTGTCCAGCAGGTGCTGAGATTTAGGGTTTTCAGTCTCAATAAAGACAGGCCTGGTTTAGTTCAGAGCCTATTTGAAATTTTTATAGGATAGGTCATCTATTCTGTGATAACACAGAAGATTTCAAGCAGTAATGTGTAGGCAAGCATCATTGAAACAGACATAATAAATCTTGAATCCAAAGATAAGGAATTATTTTTTCATAACTTAAAGGGTTTAAACCGCTTCCTCTATTACAAAGCACCATTTTTCCTGCCCTTAAAGCAATATGGTACACTGTAGATGTTCAATATTTAAAATAATATTCCACAATTACATACTGAATGCTCCTGATATGTAAGGCAATATGTTAAGTATTAAAGATGATGTATATTGAAAGAAGACATGTTCCCTGTGTTCAGAGAGTTTGCAGTCCAATTTGGTTTAAGATATTGATCACATGACTATTAACATGACTTAAATAAGAACTGGCATCTACGGGATGTTTGCTCTGTGCCAGGCATGTGCTGTGTGTTCATGTATTTTCTCTTCTAGTCCTTGCTACAAACATAAGAGAACAGTATCATTTCCATTGTTCAAAAAAGAAACCAAATCTTAGACTTTATGTAATTTGAATAAGATCCCAGGACTAGGAAATGAACCCAGACATTCTGATTTGCCTTTTAACCAGTAGGGAATAATTAAGGAGTTAATGTGGTGTCAGGCTCTGTGATTAGCCTTTAGAAAAAGGAAAGACATCTTACTGTTGGGTCCTAAGGGGACGGTTCGTGGAGTAAGAGGACCAGTGAAACAATATAAAAAAGAGAGGAAAAGCCAGCCCAGAGGCACACCAGCAGTGCCAAAGTTTAAACAGTCAAAAAAGGCAAGACATGTGGAAAAGAATATAAAAAGGAAATTACAGCTTTAAAATTCAAGTTTTTGGTTTATGTGGTATGCATCTTTTCATGCATGTTATTATGCTTTCATTCTTTAATTTTGATTTTTTTAAATCAGAGAAGTGGTTTATCTGATTGAAAATTTACCTACATAAGTTATTTTAGCTGATTAAGCTTTGTGGATTCATTGCTGTTCAAGGTATCCATTTTTGCAAAAGGATATTGAATGCCAGGAAAGTGGAGGATTTTCAAATTTAGGCTAACCCACCCGGATGTGTGTGTACGTGGGGATGGGTAGTGGGAGACATGGAGGGAAGAGGAAGAAAGAGAGATGAAACAGCAGAGAATGGAGAGGTGAGGACTAAATGCTCACATTTCAGTGTTAGAACATAGTTCTCAGAAGTTTGTATTATCTTCCTAAAAGTGAAGCCAGTTCTGTCTCTATTTTTACAGCATATAGTAGATTGATTTTATTTATATATATATTAAAAAATATATATATATATATTTTTTAATTTCTACACCTGTGTCCCAAGGCTTTTCTCATTCTATGTCAGCTGAGAGGTCTTGTCTCCCTGATGCCTCTCTCTCTAGTCTTTTCATTCTCTTGCGGTACCTTATAGAGCAAGAAGAATAAACCCAAATATATTGCATGCTGTGGAGATTTTAAATGATGAGATAAATGCAAAGGAAGTATATTAGTACTAGCTGGGTATTTCCAGATCTTGGGGTTTAAATGCTTTAACCTTTAGATGCAAGTGGCTCCTTATGTTTGATTGACAGGTGTTCTCCAGTCTTTCTGGTTTTATTAGACAGCACTTCATATTTGTCCCTAAAATACATATATATATATATATATCTTAATATAATGTAATATATTAAGATATATGTTATCTTTCCGAATCCCCATTTTTAACACAAATTCCTTTTTCATGGTGGAGCTAGACTTGCAAAGAGGAAAGTACAGAGAAGAGCAGGCATGCCAGTAGCTAGTCATAACCAAAATTTGTCCTTACTCCTTTCTGACTTTTGACATCTTTGTCTATTTACACTAACTTTAATTTGTTATTCCCCTGAAATTACTATATCCATTACAAATGGCATTTTTTCTACTATAATAGATACCACACTACGAAGATGAAACACAGCGTAGTTCATTCTTTCACACAAACACAAAAAAAGGTAAGCAGTTGACAGCTTGGTAGCCCCATGAAATCAGCTAAGATGAAGCTTTTTTCTGTCCTTCTGCTCTGTCATCCATAATGAGTCATTTCCACCTGTGAGCTTACAAAATGACTGTTGCAGCTGCATCTATAATCCAGAGAGGAGAGGAAGGGGAGACAGGCAAAGAAGGCCCCTTTCAGGATGCCTGTCCCACATTCTATTGAGGGAATTTCTTAACTGACCCACTCAACACGTTTACATATATCTCAATGGCCAGAATTTAATATATGGTCATACCAACCTGCAAGAGCAACTTGAAATATCTCTTAAATGCCACCCTGTATAAAATTAGTAATCTTTTGTTAAGATGGAAAAGGAGAATGAAAATGTTTTTGGCAGCTACTCGTCCCTGACATAATCATGAAGTCTTTTATCCTGAATCTGGAGTCATATTGTCTAAGCTGAAAATGATATTAGCAATATCTTCAATAATTCCCTAATATTTGAAATGAGGCCATTTATTTGTTAACATTTAGTTAAGTACTAACTTATGTGACAGGAGATGTGCTAAGGGCTTTATAGGCAATACCTTATTCTGTGTCCTTAACTATGTTCACGAAGCTGGCATAACCTCTTACTAGTAGTGATTTTGGTTAGGACGTTCAACATCGATCCTCAGTCTTTACACAGGACCCTGGGGATAGTAAATATGGCATACTCATCAGCTTTTAAGCTTCCTGTGAGTAGGGATCATGTACTCCTAATCACCGTGTTAAGAATCATCTTTGATGCATGGGAGGCACCCAATTAAAATTTTTGATTACAGAATGGAAGGTCACACTGCTGAAATGGTTTGAAGCAGTTATGTATGACTTCAGATGCTTGGCTTTGAATTACACTGCATTGCCATATTTTTTTCTTTTTCTTTTCCAAAATGTCTTGCTTTGCTTTTTATTTCATCCTTACATTGCATTTTTCTGTAGTACTTTTCCCCAAATAGTTTGTGAAAAACCTTATCAAATTAGAATATTTTTTATTGTAAATGACAGAAGCCCAATTCAAATAAGCTTCAACAAAAAAAAAAAGAAGTGTATTGCAGGAATACTGGGGGTTGTCAAAGAATCCAAGGATATGAATAGGCTTGGACCTCAAGAACCACTGGAAAATACTCCAGCAAAGCCAGCACTTTCAGATCCATACATCTCTCTTTGCATTTATATATCCTGTCTCACTCTTCATTTTGTCATTTTATGCTTCGCTATTCCCAAAGAACTTCACATTTTAGCACCAGGCTTTGTATGTTTATCTTCAACAATTAGAAAGAAAGAGTCTCATGGTTACATTTCCAAAATCCTCAGAGAAAAGCCCTGAGTGGCTGAAATTGGGTGAGATACCTGCTTGGGTGATACATAGAGAGGAAAGGGACTGTGATGAGTCAGCTTAGCTAGACGCTAATTCCATTATTCAATCAAACACTAAATTAGGTGTTGCTGTGAAGATATTTTGTACACGTGGTTAAAGTTCAGAATCCCTTGATTTTAAGTAAGGGAGATTATCATGTACAGCTTAAGTGTGTCTGAGGTAGTTGACTTACAAGCCACTGATGGTTCTTCTCAAGACCTACCCTTCTATTCCCTATTTGCTTGTAGACCTACAAGGCCCCAAAGGGTGAGATGTAAACCATAACCAATGAAGCTGTGTGCTACACACCAAAATATTATATAATTTTTCCAATTTATACTGACAAATCTGGAAAATATGTGTGGGAATGATTTTAAGGATATAAGATCAGGGCAGAAGGCACATAAAGTTGTATCAGTTTGGGATATGGTCTCACTAAGCAAAGATTCTGGATTCAGTGTTTTAGCTTGAGGGATTCGAAATGGCTCTAACAGTTTGCTAGTTATAGAGATGAAAGGAAGGTATTGTACACAGAACTGCCTTGTCATACAACTGAGGAAAGTATCCAAACCCTTAGGGAGGTTGGCATGTTAAGAGTGAATTTATCATGTAAGAACTACTTACCCACCCTGGATGGTCCAGAGGACATGACTTTCACTAAAACCGAGAAAAAAGTTGGTGAGGAAAACTTCAAAATCCTTGGAAAATCCCTTTGGTTATTCTTCTCTGTAGATCATAAATTAGAGTTGGAACTGCTACCATCTGACTGGATTTTCTAAATGCAATGGGGACAATGCAATCTCAGAATAGCACGGGCCAGATGGTGGCATTTGATCAGCAAAGACAAGGTGGATATGTTTAACTTAATAGACAGTGGAGTCAAAACAGAATAATCTGTCTCAGAGAGAGGTGTGGAGGTGGTTAGCTGAATATGGTGACCTCAGAAAAGAAATAGAAGGGAAGGCTGCTAACTTCTTATTTGATCTATATAAGCAGAAGTTCATGGTCAAATGCACTGAAGTCTAATTTGAATCACTGAAACACTGAGTCACGTCACCTCAACTCACAGACTTGAGTCAGTTGATAGACCTAGAGCTCCTCCAGAGGAAGGTCCTGCTATACTGCCAACAATGTGTGCTGTTAGTCTTTCTTCCAGCCTTCTGCAAAGGATTTATGGCCAGTTACCAGGATGACAGCATTGAGGAAAGTGAAATAATACTTCTTGGAGATTACTGGACACCATCTTTAAACTGAAGTTGATTCCTAAAACACAAAATATCTCTGTGCCCACCATTAAGAGTAGGAGTTTATGGAAATGAGACGATCAATGGAATTGTAGGTCAGATCCATCTTGTAGTTGTTTATTAAGCGTATTCTGTGATTATTTCCCAGTTATAGAAAGCATAACTGCAATAGATATACTCAATAGTGGCAGAATTTCTACATTGATTACCCAAACTGTGGAGTGATGTCTAAAAAGGAGGGGGTGGGAGTAAGATCAACTGTAAGCCACTACGACTGTGCTTACCTAGAATCCAAAGCAAATACCGCATTCCTGGAGGGATGGCAGGGACTGGCGTCATTAGGGTCTCCCAGGATATGGTGTGATTCCTCCCATCCACATTCTGCTTGCCTATTTGGCCTGTGCAGAAAACAAATCTTGGAGAGTGACAGATATTAATAAGCTTAACCAGGTGGTAGATTCTAGTTGCAGCTGCTATTCTCCATGTAGTTTCACTTCTCAAGCAAATCAGCATATCTCCTAAAATTGATATGCAGCTGTTGATCTGACAGAAGCTGTTTTTCTGAATACCTATTAGTATGGACCACGAGAAGTACTGCTTTCAACTGGCAAGGTCGGCAATAGTGTTATCTTCACTGTTTTATCTAAGAAGTATACCAACCCGCCAGCCTTGAATCATATTGCTCCATGGGTGCCTTGATTGCCTTGGGCACGTTGATTGCCTTTCCCTTCTACACGGTATCATGCAGGTACATTATATTGATATCGTATCCTTGAATCTGGTAAGCAGGAAGTAGTAACTATATCTGATACATTAGCGAGACATTTGTGTGTCAGACAGTGAGAAATCAGTCCAACAAAAATTCATGGACCTGCCATCTTAGTTACATTTCCAGGGATTCATTAGTGCTGGGAATATTAAAATATCCCTTCCAAGGTGAATGATAAGTAGCTACATCTGGCCTCTCTTGCAACAAAAGACATGCAATGCATAATGGGCCTCCATGGAATCTGGAAACAGCATATTCCTATTTTATTTATGCTACAATGACCTATTTATTTATCAGGTGACCAAGAAAGCTGTTTATTTTCAGTAGGCCCAGAATAAGAGAAGGTTCTGCAGCAGGTCTGGACTGCCATGCAAGTTCCTATAATGCTTGGGCCATATGATAAAGGGAATCCAGTGATGCTGGACATGTGATGCCTTTGCAGGCCTCTCTAGGGTAATCCCAGCATGGCCCTGTGATTCTTAGAGCGAAGCCCTGTCATATTCTGCAGGTAACTACTCTCAATTTGAGATCCAGCTTTTGGCTCACTATCAGGGCTTAGTAGACATACTGAACGCTTATGGTTCACCAATATACAACCTGAGTGCCCTATGTGAATGCTCACACATGGTGACTTCAACAGAATATTTTACTAATCAGATATATAGGATTACCTATTCATTTAGCCTTTTTCCATAGCCACTCTTCTCAATGCCTAATGAGCTTGGGAACAAGATGATCCTGGTGGCAGGTATCATAATTTTTTTGCATGGATGTAACAATCATGAATTGGGTATTTTTTGAACCTTCAAGCCATAAATTGGGACATGCCAACCAGTACTCCATCATTCAATGGACATGGCATATATGAGATCAGGATTGAGGCAGTCCTGAAGGCACAAGTAAGTTGTATGAGGAAGTGGCCCCAATAACCTTGGTCCCCACTGGTGCCACATTACTTTTACTTTTGAAGTGCACGCCAGTGATCTCATGGACAGTTCTCTGTGAACAGTTTGACTGAAGAAGAGAAATGGTTATCTTAAGGATGGTTCTACATGATATCCAGGTACCACCTAAAAGTAGACAGCTGTAATATTACAGCCCTATTCTGGCACATCACTGGAGGACAGTAGTGAAAGGAAATCCTTCCTGATGGCAGAATCTGATACCTGGATGCACTGGATAGAGAAATGACCAGAGGCACAAGTGTATAACAACTCTTTGGCTGAATGGTCAGAATTTGGAAGGAACGTGATGATTGGGAAAACTGATGACAAGGAGGTTAGGGGAAGAGGCATGTGAATAGACTACTATGAATAGGCAAAGAATGTAAGGATACTTGCATTCCATGAGACTGCCCATGAAATGCTGACCTCAGAAGAAGATGATTTTAAAAATCCAGTAGTAGAAGGACCCATTCTTTGAATTCAAGTTGACTTTTTCTCCTAGCCGCTCTGGTCATTGCTTACTGGGTTCATGGATAGATTGACAGTGGCAGAGAGATTATACATAGACTTACACTCATCTAAGTCCAAGCTGACTACAGCTACTGCTGACTGTCTATTATGCTAGAAGCAGAGACTAAAGCTAGGTCCCCTAGAATAAAACTGAATCCCCATCTTGATCAGACAGCTATCAGGTAGTAAACTGATTACATTGCACAACGTCCATTATAGGAAAAGCAGAACTTTATTCCTACTAGCATAGATAATTATTCTGGATGGATTTGCCTCTCCTGCACTCAACACTTCTGTCAAAACTTCCACCCATAGACTTACAGAATGCTTTATCTACTATCACAGTATTCCACACAGCATTGCTTCTGATCAAGGAATTCACTTGCCAGCAAATTAATGTGCAATAGGCCCATGCTCATAAATTCACTGGTCCTACCATGTTTGTATCATCCTGAGATAAATGGTAAAATAGCCTTCTGATGACCCAGTTACAGTGCCAGGTAAATGGCTATACCTAATGGGGCCTAGGCAGTGTCCTCCAGGAGGCTATTTGGTATAAATTATTATCCATTCTATGCCTCAGTTTCTTCCACAGCTAGCCTTCATTGATCCAGAAATCAAGGAGTGGAAATGGGAGTGATCCCTTCTACTATCACACCAACTAATCTACCAACACAGCTTTCATGTCCCACCCTCATGACCTTTGGTTCTGCTTGGCTAGAGGCCTTAGTTCCAAAGGGAAGAGCATGTCCACAAGGCTGTGCAACAATAATTCCCCTGAACCGGAAAACTGCCACCTGGCCATACTGGGCTCTGAAGGCCTCTGAATGAACAGGTAAAGATAACTCTTGGGGTTGGTGGATCCTGCGTACTAAGGGGAAATTGGGTTGTTCGTAAACAATGGGAGTGACAAAGTGAGGACACAACATGTTCTCTAGGTGTCCTTCAGTGCTAGGATGCACTGTGATTAAAATCAATGGAAAATTACCATTCAGACAGGACTGCCAATGGTCCAGACCTTTTAGGGATGAAATTTTGGGTAACTCTACAAAACACTATGACCAACTGAGGTGCTTCTTGAGGGCAAAGGGCATATGGAATTGGTGGGGAAGAAAGTAGTTATAAAAACTATAACCATGTGAGCAGTTACAGAAATGAGGATTGTGACAGTATGTGTATTTATTATGAATATTTATATATATGTACATATTCATACTAGATATTTGTTTTCTTCCATCATTTATTCCCTTGTCACCTAAGGTAAGAAGTGTTAATAACAGTCAACTTTTGAAGCACAGTATTTAAAGCATATCAGAGGAGAAGAAAGGGTATCACCTCAAGACTTTGCACCCTCTACTGAAAGATTAGGCTGTTTTCAGATTTATGCAGGATCATAAATCTGAATTGTATCACGGTATCATGTTTTTTGGATATATGACTTAATCATTATATTTATTTAAGAATTCGGCTTAAGGAGCTATGTATGTGTTCCAAGTTGACAAGGGGTGGACTATGACTTTGATGGTTTTGCTCACTAGGCTATTGCCCTCAGTTATTCAATCAAATGTCAATCTAGGCATTGTAGTGAAAGTATTTTGTAGGTGTAATAAATTCCACAGTCAGTTGACTTTAAGTAACGGTGATTATTTTAATTAATCCTGGTGAGCCCGGTTCAGTCTGTTGAAAGGCTTAAGAGCAGAACTGAGGTTCTCTTGAAGAAGAAATTGCACCTGTGGACAGCAGCTTTAGCTTTGTGCCTGAGATTTCCATCCTGCCCTTCCTATGATAGGCCTTTTGGATTTGGGGACTTCTCTTGCCAACCCCCACAAGCATATAAGAAAATCCCTAGCAATGAATTTCTTAAGATGTATTTCCTACTGGTCTGTTTCTCTGGCCAAACTCTGACCACAACAGGGACAGAGTTACATTTCACTTCACAGAGGCTGCAAAGGGAATCATGGCATAGACAGGAGCAGGGAGCCGTGTGAGCAGTTGAGTGAGTGGACTGGAGGGGGGGCGGGGGGCTTAGACTGGAGAGAGGTTGAAAAGATGGACCTAGTGAATGGTCTGTAGGTTTTTATAATGACCTCTGTGATGCTGGATTAAATATTTATGATTTAGATTGTATAGAAAATTCTGCACCAGAGGCCTGATCTTTTCGCTATATTTGCATATACCTATCCACTGGTTTTTTTCATGGTTCCCAAATTGACCACATTATTGTTTAATTTAGTAGAATAAGGATAATGCTCAAAGTTAAAAATCATTTTTTTAATTTAACTTTCCACTTATTCTCATAATCTCAGAAGTTTTAGTTTTCCAACTGATCAGTTAAAATTTAACTGCAGTCTTTGGAAACTCATACGGAAATACTCCAGAGAATTGTTATTTTAAACAATATATATAGTTAAGTAGGGACTATATGTCCTTTCAAATCTATATCATGTGTTTCTGATTCTGGGCATTCCAACATGTATCATAATCATTCACCCATTATTTCTGAAGCTTTTTACTCTTCATGTAATCCTTTGGTCTTTTGCTGGAGCAAAACTGCTGGTGAATTATCATTAATTTTTCTCAGCTATTTTACTTCCTTTAAAAAAAATTGCAGGCTAGTTTTCAGAAACTCTTTTACATAACAAACAGAGAAAGAAAATTAGGCTTAAAGAAAAAATTAAAGCACTAGCAAAACAAGGTCTTTGGCAGAAATATTTCTGCTGAAAGTTAATGTGTTCTTCTGAAATGCAAACTGAATTTTCTGTATTGATGAACTTCTTTCTTACAATTAAACTGCACCAAAACAATTAGAATATATTATTTTGAAGAAGCTGTCTCTAGGAAGATGACTGCGGGTAAAAAAGAACATGAAGTCAGAGAAAGAAAGGAGACTAGCAGGAAGGAAGGAGTGAAATAAGAGGTAACCTTAAATTCTTTCAACCTCTCAGCTCCTATTTTTAAAAGTACTGGGGAAAAAAAAGTTCTTGAAATAGTAATATTCAATCTGTGGCAACTCAGTGCATAATTCAGTCTGTCTCACAATAGACAATCTGATGCACAGGAATCATTTCAAAAGTTATCTTCTCTAACAGCAATTTTGCCTTTTGGAAAGCTAATTTAAAATAGCCTAGGATGCCTTTTCAGTCAAAAATAATATCAGATAACAAAAGAAAGGAGTGAATAGAAGAGGTGAGGGTAGGGCAGGAAGGGGAGGATGAAGGAAGGAAGGTTAATTATTCCTTCATGGAGCCTAGGTATATTCCACATACTGTGTTTTACTTTTATTCATATTTTCTCACCTTATATATGTTTCATCAACTCTGATATGCTTTTGTGCCATTTACCTTCCATGTTTATTTCTAACTTTAAACAATGGCTTTTAAAATATTCATATGAAGTATTTTGAAGTCTATTTTTAGATGCATGATAATGTTCATATTTCAGATTCATTAATATCTCTCTTGGAAGATGAACCTAAAGAAATATTAAAGACTTTGAAAAATATGTACCCATTAAGCTAGCTATTACTGTAGATGTATTTTTAATAGGGAAAATTTGGAAGAAAAATGGTTAGGAATCAGGAAATAATAAATTGGAGCACATTAATTCAGTGGAATATTATGCCCTTACTAAAATAATGATTATAAACACTACATAGGAAAATGTTTATGGTAAATTCAGTAAAAAAGTCAGAAGATAAAATAAACCTCTACCTCAGTTATAATTATTTTAAAAGACCATATACAAGTGGACACAAATATAAGGGGCCAAGAAAAACTTGAAGCAACTGTTGTGTCTGAGTAGTAGAATAATGGGTCATAGTTCAAAAAGTATCTTTTATACAATAAAGGAAAATAAAAAGGAAGCTTTAAACCCATGTGGGGTTTTTCTTTCAAAATTTTAATTTCTAAAAAGATAATGGCCACTCTTTTGAGACACTTTAATTACTAGATCACTCTCTCCTCTGCTTGTATTTCACTTTCTTTATTCACATCCTTTCCTCTTTTGGATCACTCCTCAGTTGTAACTGTTTTTTTTTATTATACTTATTGTCAAGTTCTCTTATTCACTACCTACTTCAACCCTCATTTTATAACACATATTTCTTTACATCCAAAGAATATCATTAGGGAGGGAGGACAAATGGTTGGAAGAAGGGAAAGAGAAAGAGATGCAGGTTCTTGAAGGCACAGAACTAAATTAAGATGGACAAAGTCCTTTTCCAAAATACAGTTTTGGTCAAGTAGGATAATATAGATATAAAAATAATTACACACCTAAACTTACTTGTAGTAGATAAGCACAATGAAAAACCAGGATACAGGGAGTACATGTACATGCCCACACGTATACACACACATGAGCACACAGACCCCAAAGGAACATGCTTTGAATTTGGGTTTGGAAGACATCCACAAATACCTGATATTTAAGATCATTTATCAAAGACATATAGAAATTATTAAGGTGAAAGAAGCAATTATTAAAGGCTAAAGGGAACGTCTTGAGTGGCAGAGATATAAAAAAAGTGAATAAATGAGGTCCCCAGTAACTTAAGAAGTGCAAGAAATTCCAAAGCTGTGATTGAGGTCAGGGCATAGGGGTACAGGAGAATGTAGTGTTCCTAGATGAGGCCAGACATTAGGCATGATTTTCTATACCATGTATAGAGTGTGATATTTAACCTAAAAGCAAGGATAGGCCACAAATGTTTTATGCAAGAAAACAAAAGATAAAACTCACATGTTAACCGGACTCCTGGATGCTTTGTGGAACATCATCTGGAAGCAAGCAAGGGTGAATGTGTGCAGATCAAACAGGGAGCTATTGCAGGAGACAAAGCAAGAAAACAGTGGCTTAGACCAGGCATGAAGACAGAGTTTTGTATTGAAGAAATATTTTTGAGATAGAATTCACAAGATTTGGTGTTTGACTAATGTGAAAGCAAAGGAATTCTGATCAAGACTGAGAAACTTCAACATTTAAAATTTCCTTTAATAAATACAAATCAAGAAAGGAGACTGAGGAGAACTGGCAGAAATACAGAAATAACTTTCTTTAAAGGCATTCATGAAGGGAGTTGTCAGTTATGTGTAATCCAGGTACTCCGCCTACTTCCTTCCGAGAGGATGTCCCCAACTAATTAACAGAATGCTATCAAGTTCACTTTCTGCCCTGTGTTTGTAGAGACCGATTTTTCTGGAACATCTTCACTGTCTCCTGCCACCGGTACTCCTCATGAAAGTCTCCTCATGGGGACCTATAGACCTTACTTCTGCAGAGGCAGAGAGGGAGAATAAAGAAGGATGCATCAGACTTTCATTCCCTTTGTCATTCTGTCCCCGTTAGCCTTCATGGAAACAGTATACCAGGATGCAAAGTTCTGCTTCAAAGACCCACAGAAATCTCCAAATATAGTTCAAACAAAGAGAGTACTTAAAGTTCTATGTTAAGTTGGATGTTGACGTGACAGCACAGGAGAAAATCCGTCCCACTTCAGTTTTAAGGTGGTGAGTGATGACAGGGTGGCTTTCTCCACAGCAAAACTGACTGTCCAGGCTGCATGTCCATTCGCACGCACACTTCCTTCCTCTGGGCTTTCCATTCTACAGTTTCCCTCCCTCCCTCAAAACACAATACCTCATATGTACTTTCCTCTGCCCTTTCCTTCAGGCTTCAAGTAGGGGTTGGGCTCCCCAGTCCCTGAGTAAATTCCAGCAAAATTCCTTTCTAGCTTGCACTTCTGACTGTAAAGAATGTATAGCCTTCTATTTCTCTTAATATAATTCCTACTCAGAAGTATGACTTAAAAGGTAGCAATCCCCCTTAGAAAAAACTCATCTATATATACAAACTGTTCAGAGTTTTTTCAGTTAAGCTCCTAGCCCTCCAGCTTTTTATTTCCAAGGCTTATTCCGTTATAATTGACAAATGAAATTATAAGCATTTTAAGTGGACAACGTGATGATTTGATATATGTCAACACACAGTGAAAGGGGTTCCCTCAGTGAATTAATTAACATATCCATTACCCAAAATACTGAACCTTTTTTTTTGGTGAAAACATTAAGTTCTACTCTCCTAGTAAATCTCAACTATACAATAATTATTATCAACTGTAGCTACCATGTTATATATTAGACCCTCAGACCTTACTCATCTCCTTTTTAAAATTCATTTGCTCTATTTAGGCTAAGGAGAATTTTGTTATTTTCTGCTAATTTGGGTTCTAAAGACAAAACCAACAAATAATTGAAAACATTTAAGGACTTTGTTTTCAGTGTTTCTTCATATATACTTTATTAGAAATAAAGAAGACTAACAAATGTTTACTCTGCTGAGTTCTTAATAGTCTTGTATATTATGATACAGTAAATACTATAAAGAATAAAATGTTTTCATTGGTTAGAAAGTCCTGCTAGACAAACCTGGAGTTATAGTGTAGTAGGATAGCTGCTAGACTGCAGTGGACAGGGAGTTAGTGAAAGATGGGTGGTGGAAACAGGGATTGTAGTCAGGAAAGATCACATATGGCATGAAGAAGATGAAAGAGAACAGTTGTTGAATGGTGAGGTCTCAATTCCAGGAGGAATTTTAAATTTGAAAATAGAAGTCACTAGATTATACATAAATGAAGACAAGAAGAATAAAATTCAAAGGAACAGATAATGACATACAAACAGGAGATAATCAATAGATCAGAGAAACTGGAAATAAAAGATTTGGGGAAGAGGATTGGACTTGGAGCCCAAATGAAAGATTGCCTTGATAGGAAGAGGGACACAGTCTTGCCTAAAGTATATATGGAATTGAAATGGTAGGTTTGGGAAACATATTCAAGTAGCTGGAAAAATGTTTGGTTTTATGTATTTTATTTTTTTAGTAAAGTGTGATATGATGTCAAGTGCTCAGAATGGATAAAATCTGTAAATGTTGCATAAATTATTCAACAAAGCTGATTAGAAAAATGCAATAGAATACTACAATGGACTGACTAAATATTTATGTCCTCCCAAATTCATATGTTGAAACCTATATGCCCAATGTGATGATGTTTGGAGGTGGGGCCTTAAGGAAGTGACTAGGTCTTAATGGGATTAGTGCCCTCAAGAAAGGGACCCCAGAGAGCGCCCCCTACTGCCATATGGGGACACAATGAAAAGACTGCTATCTGAGAAATCTGGCTCTCACCAGACACTGAACCTGCCAGTACCATGATCATGGACTTTCCACTCTCTAGAACTGTGAGAAACAAATGTTTGTTGTTTATAAGCCGTCTAGTTTATGGTATTTTCTGTTATGGCAGCCCAAACAGACTAGGATAGATACTGAGAGATTACTGAAGGCTAGCTTGAGATTGGTGAACATGAATTTTCATGTTTAACAGGGTATCTGCTTTTTGTGTGAGTTTCTGTAGCAGCCTGCAGCTACCTAATGCAGTGCAGAGAGTAAAAAAATGTGTCAACTGTTAATGCTAGTCTAAGATTTTGAGTTGTGTCAACACCTAACATATACCCTGTTTTAACATACCTTCCTAGAATCTAACATGTTTATGTTACACTGTATCATTTATATATATGACCTTTTAAAGTAAGGTAAAAATGTGTCTACTTGATCAAACAGCTCTGAGATATGATGCTGATAACATTCTTTTTACAAGCTCTTCATGACTAAGTGACTACCTTTGTGGTTTCTCAGTATATGTTTTGCATACCTTTATTATAGAATTAATCATAATATATTAAAATCTTTTTATTTGCTTTATTTCCTATTAGATAGTAAATTTCTTAAAGTGAGGAACCTCTTCCAGTTTTGAATTTTTAGTATGAAGCATTGGACCTGAACTTACAAAAATGTTCAACAGAAATGAATGAATATGTGCTCTACAATTGAAATGCTAAATCAGAAATTCTTAAATGATTACTTCCTTCTATACAGGTATACTTTGGAGATATTGTGGGTTTAGTTCACCTCAATAAAGTGAATATTGCAATAAAGAAGTCAAATGAATTTTTTGGTTTCCCAGTGCATATAAAAGTCATGTGTATACTCTACTGCAGTATATTAAATGTGCAACAGCGTTATCTCTAAAAAACTATGTGCACCTTAATTTTAAAATGCTGTATTGCTAATAAAATGCTAACATCTGAGCTTTCTGCAAGTCATAATCTTTTTGCAATGGAGGCTCTTGTCTCAATGTTGATGGCTGCTGATTGATCAGAGTGGTGTTGCTGAAAGTTTGGGTGGATGTGGCAATTTCTTAAAATAAGAACAATGAAGTTTGCTGCATCCATTGACTCTTCCTTCTATAAATGATCTCTCTGTAGTATGTGATACTTTTTGATAGTATTTTATCTACAGTAGAACTTCTTTCAAAATTGGAGTCAATCCTCCCAAACCCTCCTGCAGCTTTATCAGCTGATGTTATATATTTTAAATACTTCGTGCTGTCATTTCAACAATCTTCAGAGTCATTTCAACTCTTCTCAGGAGTAGATTCCACCTCAAGAAACTACTTTCTTTGCTTATCCATAAGAAACAACTCCTCATCCATTCAAATTTTATCATGAGACTACAGAAATTTAGTCACATCTTCAGGCCTCACATCTAATTCTAGTTCTCTTTTTCTATTTCCACCACATCTGCGGTTACTTCCTCCATTGAAGTCTTGAACCCTTCAAAGTAATCTGAGAGGGATGAAGTCAGCTTCTTCCAAATCCTGTGAATGTTGATATTTTGACCTCTTCCCATGAATCATAGATTTTCTTAATGGCATTTATCTAGAATGGTGAATCCTTTCCAGAGGTTTTCAGTGTCCTTTTGTCCAGATCCATCAGAGGAATCACCATCTATGGTAGCTAAGCCTAACAAAATGTATTTCTTAAATATTAAAACTTGAAAGTCAGAATAACTGTTTGATCCATGGGCTGAAGAATTGATTTATGTTAGTAGGTGTGAAAACAAACATTAATCTCATTGTACCTTTCCATCAAAGCTCTTAAGTGACCAACTGCATTGTTAATGAGCACTAATATTTTGAATGGAATCTTCTGAGCAGTAGGTCTCTACAGTGGGCTTAAAATATTCAGTAAATCATGCTTTAAACAGGTGTGTTATCATCCAGGCTTTTTTGTCCCAGAGTAGATTTAGCATAATACTTAGGGCCTTAGGATTTCCAGAACGATCAATAAGCACTGGCTTCAATTTAAAATCACCAGCTGCATTAGTTCTTAACAAGGGAGTCAGCCTGTCCTTTGAAGCTTTGCAAGCATTGATGTCTCCTCTCCAGCTATGAAAGTCCTAGATTTAATCCTCTTCCAACAGAAAGCTGTTTCATCTACACTGGAAATCTGTTGTTTAATGTAGCCATCTTAATTATCTGAGCTAGATGTTCTGGATAACTTGCTGAAGCTTCTGTATCAGCACTTCTGGCTTCACCTTGTACTCTTACATTATGGAGATGGCTTTTTTCCTGTAACCTCATGAGTCAACCTTAGCATTCATAGAACTGAAGACAGGGCCTTTCTTTGGATTAGACTGTGGCTAAAGGGAAATATTGAGGCTGGTTTGATCTTCTATCCAGACCACTAAAACGATCTCCATATTGGCTGTTTGGCTTTCTTACCATTCATGTGTTCACTGGAATAACACTTATAATTTCCTCCAAGAGCTTTTTCTTTGCATTCACAAACTGTCTTAACTGTTCGGTGTAAGGAGCCTAGCTTTAGGTCTATCTCAGCTTTTGATATGCCTTCCCTACTAAGCTTAATCATTTTTACTCTCATTTAAAGTGAGAGACATGGGACTCTCCCTTTCACTTGAACACTTAGAGGCCATTGTAGGGTTATTAATGGTGCTAATTTCAATATTGTTGTGTCTCAGGGAATAGGGAGCCCCAAGGAGAGGGAGAAATAGGGAAATGGCCAGTCAGTGGAGCAGTCAGAACACACACACATATTTCCATTAAGTTTGCCATCTCATGTGGGCATGGTTTACGGTGCCCCCAAATAATTACAATAGTAATATCAAACACCATCATAACAAATATAAAAATAATGAAAAACTTTGAAATATAGTGAGAATTACCAAAATATGAAAGAAAGTAAGCAAATGTTATTGGAAAAATGGTGCTGATAGATTTGCTTTATACATCCTTGACACATGCTTGTCACAAATCTTCAGTTTGTGAAAAACTGTATTTGTAAAGTGCCTTAAAGTGAAGTACAGTGAAAGGGAGTTATGCCTGTATTTAAAATCTACTTATTGTCATATATTTGACAAAACAAATTTTATATAGTGTTTTATGATGAAATTGCAAATTAAAAATTTGGTAAGTGAAAAATTTATTTTATATCATAATTTTTCTTCCTTAACTGAATGAATAAAACTATAATGAATAATGTGCAAGTGCTACCATATTATCAATCTCACTCACAATGTAAAATATAAAAGAAGTGTGTTCAAACATATATGTATTTATTTTAAACTGGTTATGAAAATGCAAAATACTTTGTCCTAATTCTGACAAGTATACATTTGTATTTTGGGTGGAAATTATATGTATTTCCAGCAAAGCAAGTAAGATTCTAGCTCTGTCTGCTGAATGTAACTATATGCAAATAATATTGACTGACTCATATTCTCTAAAATTAGTATAGAAACTCTGCATTTTTCGTATTATTTTACTGTTCTTTTTTAAAAATTTATAGATGGAATGATGGCTGGGAATATTGGTAAAAGTAATCATTTGTTGGAAGGCAGAGGAAATAATTAAATGAAAGTCTTTATATTCAGGTGAATTTTAATAAAATGTGTATACCTCTGGCCCTTGAGACCCAATGTGTTTTTTTCTCTTCCTATTTCTGTTTTTAGAACTTTCTATCTAAAAGTATTGCTTTAGAGGCAGCCTATTAATTCTATATTTTGAGGAGAATAATCTTTCTTGTATATGCCACCTGCTTTGGGGGTCTTCTTAAGTAGAATATTTTTGACTCTTGGTGATCCATAAGCATAATTTTAGGCAGTTGAAAAATAGAAGTTATGCATCCCTTCCCTTGAACAGTTTTCATAGCTTTAGCATTAACAGAAGGAAGGCAACTGCAGTGGCAACCCTCAGGCCAACTATCACTGTTTCTTAATGTCATGATCTGGAAGTTCGGAAGGGTCATCTGAGAATGGTTCTTGCGCTTATCCAAAGAAATGACTAGAGGATGTATAAAAATTGATTCTGTGGCTGATACTATATAGCCTCTCCGGCAGAGGATTTGGGGGCTGCTTGAAGAAGTAGATGCAAGTATTTTTCAGAATGTTGATTACAAGTAATTTCAGCAATTAGAGAATGAAGAGGTATTTGTGGCAGTCTTTGGGCCCTTTAATCAACTGCTCTGAGTATAAACACGTATGTCATCTATTAAACAGTAACGTTATACATTTAGGTGCTTTAAAAAATGTTAAGTAATATTGTCATTTCCTTGCACATTTTCTTAAAGAAATTAATTTGTACTATAACATCTTTTGGACTTTTATCTTCAACCCATATAACCTTGCTATATATACTATATATTTTTTTATACACATATTACTATATATATTTTGTCTTCAATACATATATATATATACACACACACATATATCAGAATATTTGAGAGTGTATCAAACTCTTGAGTATATTAAAAACTCAGTCATGAGAAAGCTTTATAAATTCAGGTTTTTTTACTTGAAACTACAAAGGATGTTACAATTGATTTTAGTTATAAAATCGTAGGCCAAGAATAATGACCCTTAACAGAATCTTAAAGATAAAATGATGTGTACATGTTTTATCAAAATACTCATCAATAGGAAAGGAAATGGGGGTGGGGGAAGCATGATTTTAGCTTATTGTTCTTATTTTATTTTGTGATTTTCTCAAATTTTAACTTAGTTTTGAAAAGAAAGTTATTTCTTAAAGGAAAAAAGAAAGGTTCCCTTAATATTTTCTAGAAGATTTCATCTCAAAGAGTTAGTTAGATCCTAAAACACTCACAGTGAACCATATTTTAACAAGCTGAAAGAACAATCTTATAAAAGATTAGAAGAAAGGTTTTTCCAACATCTTTATTTAAAGCTGGGTATTTGTTGAAATAATGCTGCTTGTATTGAAAATAATGTATTAAAAGCCAAAAGTGTAATTTATCAGATATAACTCTTCTAAGAGAAGAATAAGGAAAATAAGTTATCATTTGAAGCACTTAGCATATATTAGAATTTATGTTGTGAACTTTACATAAATAATTTGTCATTCTTATTAGAATCCTTCAAATATATTTTTGCAGAATAAGCGGAGAAAATATTGTTAAATTATTTGCCTATTATCACATAGCTGAAGGATGTAAAAGGAGCTTAAATTCTAATTCCTGAATGTTTAATTCCCAAGTCAATTCCACTATAAATATATTTTTCTTGGCTTTAAATAGGAAGTTTTCTAATTTGTAAATACCATTTTCCAAACAACTAATTTGTTATACAATTTTTGTAGAACACCTATAAAAATACAGTAAGATATTATCACCTGTACTCACAAAGTCCCTATTAGCGCATTTCCTTATCTGTGTTCTGTGTGGTGTGGTAGGTGTGGTATGTTTATGTGTGTGGGTGTGAATGTGTCTCTGTGCATATGTGAGTGAGCATATATATTTTCGGCTATATATACAGAGATTATCTGTTCTTTCCCTTTTGTGATATCACTGTGTTCAAAATGTAATAGAAGAAAATTCCATTTAAAGATATTTATTCTGAATTCTATAAAGAAAGAGGTTCTTAAATTTGATGTTTTGTGAAGTAAAGAACAATAATACATCTATTATCAAAATTAGGAATTCAGTTCTATACTTGCAATGATTTTCTCCTATTCTTCAGTAAAGTGGTTATTTTTAAATGATTCTCTTTTATACCATTTCACCTTTTATATAATAAACCACTTATCAGCTTTTCATAAAAAGAATATTTCCCAAACTTTACTAATTGAATTTTTATAACAACCTGGCTCCTTTTCTGGGTACAGTTGGTCTTTGGCTTGATCAGAATAATATCTAAAATAACAGCTGCTCAACTTGTCAAAAAATAAGTTAATATCTACCTCCTTTTCCTTACATACCAAAATGGAGATATATTTCAAAAAAATTCTCTGCTTAGAAAGAACATTAATATGAGGGGGAAGTATTCTATATTAAGGACTTATTCTTTAAAGTAAAATTTGAGCATTGCTTGTGAACTTTGTGTACTCTGTACATTTAAAACTTACTTTGCATATAACTATCAAGTATAAATAGAAAAGACCATGTAAATTACACCTTACAAGTAAACTCCCTGAAATATCCATACAGTAAAACTTGAAAGGTCAGAATGTTATTTAATGTTTTACAGTTTGTATAAAAATAAACCAAGTCTTAGCTTCCCATTTGGCCTTGACAGGTAATGTGATAATGAAAGCTTCTAGATTCCTTCTCTTTATAAGTCACATTATAATCTGACATCACCTTTAGTTCCTAATTTGCCTTTTAGTTTGCTAACATTTTCAAAACTACTGGTACATAAAGCTTTTATTCATACCCTGCCTCTATTATTACCAAAACTGATCTGCATCTCTATTCACTCACCAAAGAAAATCTGTCCTACATATAATAGCGATGCCGTTAATGAAATAATTGGTATAAAATATTGTACTCTAATGGTGTACATTGTAAAGACTTTTGCAGGCACTACAGCTTTTAGGATATCATTTCAGGTTGTAATTTTTGAAGTGCACAATTATTAAGAATGAATTGCATTGCAAATTTAATTCATTTGGTATTTCTTCTTGACATTACTACCATGCATACCTTTTCCATCATAATTTTTTGGTATTGAAAAATCTTCTCCCTCTCTTAGGTAAAGCAGCAGTAGGATACTGTGAAAAGATTCTAAGATTGGATTGAGGAAGAGCTGGCTAAGCAGAAGAGGGCTGTGTGTGTTATAACCTCAACTCTTTCACTTCTGAACAGTTTCCAATACCAAATAAGAGTTCTCACTGGAACCTCAAATGTGTCCATGTAAAGTTGTTCCATACAGCATACTCTGTTCAATCTTATATACGTGATATTCTATTTCTCTCCGTATTTGTTCTAAAAGGGGGGAAATGGCATTTTGCATTATATCTACAGTCAAGGTGGCAAAAAATTTTGCAAATTTGGAAAATTTGGGCATAAAATATTAAGAATTGTTGTGTGAAAATGACAATACACCTTGGAGCCAAGCCTTAATTCTACTAGTTATCAGTGTATGTCCTTGAGCAGGTCACTTAACCTTCTGAATTTCAGTTTAATCAGTGTATATAACAGGCCTGAGTATAATACTTAATTCATTTAGGTGGAGTAAAATTTGCATAGTTGAAATATGTAAAGTTTCTGGGGTGTTTAACTAGTCTTGGAGTACAAGAATCATGATTTTCCCTTCTTCCTACTTTTCAGGAGAACAGAAATGGGCCAATGCCATAATTAATGTTGTCTTAGTCTGTGCGTGTGTGTGTCTGTACGCAGCTAGAGAGATGCCAGAAACATAGTGGATACTTAAAAATAGTTGACATTTATTGGTTAACAGGGCTGATTATTTACTTGATATGTACCTGGACAGTGGCTAAATGTGGGATTTGAAACAGTCCAACAAGGAAGAAAGGAATATTTGTGTGACATTGTTTGAGTTATTGGCATATGGTGATGATAAAATGTATACCCACTTTTAGTTCATTTTGTCATTATTTATAATTTCTTGCATTCCTTTTTTAATACATTGCTGGCCAAATTGGTTGTTTATGGTTGCTGTCTAATCAGAACTGATCACTTCCATGTCTCCCCAGTGGTGCCTATTTCTGAGAGTCAATGCTAGTGTTGCCCTGGAGTCAAATATTGTTTACTTCATTCCTGAGTGTGGACAAACTAGATATTAAAAAAGTTATAAGAATATTGAGGAATCCAGTTGATTCCCATACATTCTCCAAAATCTTTAAGGTGCTCTATTTCTGATTTTATTGAATATATGTAATATAATTACACTTATGGCCATAAATAATAATCAGTTAAAAGTGGTTTAAGAGTCTTAAATTAAAAGGATTAAAAGAGTTTTATCAAAGGCCTTGAATTTTCAAACACAAAGGATAATCCTACCAGGTTTCAACTTTTACCAACATCCAGGCTACTAAATATGCTTTAAAGGGAGATCTTTAGGCAGAAGATAAAAATGACTTTGATATGCTAGGATAGACCTTTCTTTATTTCAGCTACTTCAAAGTTGCTGTTCTCCATTTCTTCTCCAAAATTATCAAAGAAATAGCGTTGGCTCTTTGTCCACTTCTGCACCTCTAATTCAACCCACCACAGTAGTCTGGCTTCTGTTTCTCAGCATTTAGTTAAAAGTGTTGCTATTAGGAAAGTCACCAAGGAGTTCCCAATTTCCAAATCTAATGAACATTACTTTTTTGTATTACTGAAATACTATTCCCTTTATTTGTTTTCTCATTTATTTTTACTATTTTTTTTAGTACATTTATCTCTTCCCACATTCTGTGTATTTGTTTTACAGAATTCTCTAGGCCCACTACTCTTTTTGTTTCAAAAATCTGCTCATTCTTGTGGCATCAATGACCTTTATATGTTGATTTCCAAGTCTATTAATATCAGAACTTGAGGACAGCACTTGAGGTTGAGATTTGTATATATAATCATGAATTTTCTCTTTTTAACCTCTATACCTACATATGCTGCAGGTAAATCGAATTGAACAAACTCCAAAACTGAATCAATTATGTCTTTGCTTAAATAATTCTCTATGTTTTGGTAACTTATCCATCTACTTTCCAATCGTAAGAAGCTGATTGGTATTTTTAACCATCTTTCACTTATGTTTAATGAATACTATACTGTTAAATTTCCTTAATTTCATCTCTTTTTCAGTTGCTCAAGGTCAAGCCTTTCTGCTCTATAATTAGATAATTATTATAGATATACCTAACATGGGGCTTTATCCTACTATACACACTCTCCAGAGAGTCAATATAAACTTCTATTATACAAATATGATCATATCATTTCATGTAAGTGTTCAGACACATTTTTATATAGCCTGTCTGAAATATAAAGTCACAATATCATATTTCTATTATCTTGTTTTGCTTATTATGAAAAACACACCTCTTGTATGGTGTCCACTCCATGGACAAGTTTAAAAACATGCAAAACACAAAGCCTGGTACTTACTAGTTCCAAGGAGTCAGTGACTGTGTTAAGTCCAGCTGATAAAACTTAGATATGATCATACAGAAATCAGGCTGCATTCTCTGCTTCCATTGCTTTTTATTACCATACAACATTATGATTGCAGATAACTTCTGTAGGATCTCCCTCATGTGTTATATGACAATGGACATCGATTGTTCTTGGAGTTTCAACAAGTTTCTTGACCAAAAAGGATTTCCCCTATTCCAGTGTTATTCTAAACTATGATGTTTGGTACCACCATAATTCTTTGTTCCCAATAACATAGCATTTGAGTATACATTAATACACATACTCACTCTTCCCAAACATATGTCCACAGCATTAAGTGCCTTCTTTAAGAATAATTCTGGCTCAAGACTTGGTTTTTCAAGAACGAAATATTTTATGTGACAATCAAGGCCCAATTACTAATCCACTCCATTATGATGATTTTTTAACTCAAGAGAACCTTTTTATCCTAACTTGCTAAGCATCTTCTCTCTGGGCTCAGAAATTAATGGTAGATATTCCAGCAACATTGACATTCTCAAAGTAAGGAATAAGAACCTTGATTTATTCTTTTGTTCTCTTTGAAAAGTAAGATCACCCCTGCTTGAAGAAAGTTACTTTTCCTATTTAATAAATGTTTTCAACATCAATAAATACCATGAAAAAAATCAAATATATAATTCACAATGGTTATATATATTCCATATATAAATGTCACCCTTCTTAACAAATTTCCCTATTTAGGGTATCTATTATAAAATGTTTTCTTTATTAATATTTTATAAGTATCTTGGTAAATGTATCTTCTGTGACTATTCCCATAGAACAAAGTTTCCTCACTGGCCTTACTATAAGAATATTTCCCAGGTTTTTATAAAAACAGTGAATTGTTATCTGTAAGCTTATAAAAGCTTATATTCATTTCAACAGCATATAAGAATGCCCACTTCTCATATGTTTAACAAGATAGCTTTAATATTTTTTTATTAAGGTATCATTGATATATAATCATATGAGCAACATTGTGGTTACTAGATTCCCCCCATTATCAAGTCCCCACCACATACCCCATTACAGTCACTAAGCTTTAACATTTTTAATGGCAAAATCTTGTATTTGAATTGAATTTCATAGATTCCCTATAAATAAACTAGTGCTCTTTTTCCATGTATATTTATGTGATATTTAGAAGGTCTCACTGGATGACTTAGATGAACTGACAGAACATTATTAATTTTCACTATTTAACAAATTCCATCTTTATTAATGAGCTTCTGATGTGCAAATGACACCACTGCTATTATGTGCCAAAGGGGTGATTTCTGTACTCACCTTAAAGATACCGATATTTACTACGTTTTCTTTTCTGTTGGTTTCCTGCCACATTTAAAACCTCCTGCTATGTTCTACATAAATATGAGGAAATCAGTTCTATTTCCTTCTAAATGTAATTTTATTATATTATATACTATTGTCATTCTGTCTATCTCTGAGACACGTTCCATGTGAGGAATGAAATATTATGTATTTCAGACGGCTTTTAGCAAAATCTTAGCTTTGTTATTTCTTTAAGTCCTGGTTCTTTCATGCAGTGACTAATTAATATAAGATGACTTGGATTTTTTCAGTTAAAAAAAATACTGGAGGCAAAGTAGTCTCTCTTTAATACCATCCAACAATTCTTAATTGAAAAGTTTTATCTTTCTTGAAAACAGCAGGGAAATAACTTTGATTGACCTTTCTGATGAGGACATTATTGAAAATTCCTATCATCTGATGTTCTTTTTTTCCCCATCTACTTCTCACTGACCTTTATTGAATAATTCTGAATTAGATTTAAATTTCCTTTGGTCTTTGTGATATTTACCATTGAAATACCATTTACTTTGTGGATCATTTTTTAAGATGTTCTTTTATGCACATAACATTACTATAAATGATGCACAGGTACTTCATGAAGTCTTTCTTCTCTGCCCTTTTTATCCTCTTAGCCAATATTTCCTCTCCACATGTATACTCTAATTCTGAAATGTACTGATTTATTTTAAACAATGAGTATCTTAATGTTTTTAGTCATCTATGGAAATATTTAATTACTTAAAATCAGTAAAGCTTACATAGATATTCCCCCCCCCCCAAATAGAATTATTTTACAGCACAGTGCACTTTCACAAAGATATTTTGAATGGCTGGTGTCTGGAAGGCCTTGTGCTAGGAGAGAGAAAAAGACAGCCAATACACAATTTCTACAGTCTGGTTTAGAAACTAGCATATTGATATATTCGTTAGGATACAGATAGCCTAGGTTGCTGTAGAATTATATATGTGTCTTTCAATCATAATAATGAAATAGGTGGTGGTCCAGTGTAAGTAGGCAGGTTTGCTCCACTAGATCATCCAGGGCTCAAGACTCTTGCATCTTGCTTCTTCTTGCTTCTCTTCTCCTCAAGCATCACCGTTATCTGCACAGTCAAACTTGGTTGACCAGCACCAAATTTAAGCCCCAGACCATGGGAAGGAGAAAAAAATTAAAAGGAGAATCAAAGTCTAATTTTTTAAGAGAAAGACTTATCCTTAAAACAATTGGCAAGGACTTTTTAACACAATCACATTCCAGCTAAAAAAGAGATGGTAAGTGATTCTGTGCAGCCATGTACTAAATTAAAACAGCACTAATAACTAAAGAAAAAGGGTAATACTGGAGACTGGATAATTATTAGGAATGTGAGTGTGCTTTTATAGGCATAAATAAAATACCAATATATGTAAAATGCTGTAATTGAGAAGTGTGAATACAGGAGCCTGACCCTACTTTTGACTGAGTAGTTGTTAATATTTCCTGCATGTTTTTTGAACTGGTCTTAATATTTGACTTGAACTTAAGTATATTTAAATGGAGAGAAGGGGTTTTCAAAGAGAGGAGTCTATAATGTCAAAGGTATAAGGATAAGAATATGTGAAAAATATTAGGGAAGAGAGAGTAATCTAATTTGTTAAGTAGAGTGAAGTTCTGAGATTTGAACAGGGAGGGTTTGTATAGAATACAAGCATTTGGGTTTATTCCTTAGATATTGAAAAGATAGGTTCTATGCGTAAATATATTTAGATGTATATTTTTGGAGTATAGTGATAACAGAATCATTTAGAATGCCTCAACAATATTCATGGTGACAGATAATCAAGACCTGAATCAGACATTTTCAAAGGCAGATTTAATATTTTGATGTATGCTTTTATTTTTTACTCACTACTACCAGAGTATGAAGTAATTTAATACTAGAAATATCTACAACTTCTAATACTTTAAGTTATTATTTAATAATATGATTCTCTTCTTATTGCTGTGTTTAAACATCTAGTAAAAAAATTGTTTCCAGGTATATCAATAAGGAAGGTAAACTGCATTACCCTACAGTTAACTTTTTTGTTACTGTAATTTGACTTAAGTGGTCCATATATTCAGTTTCCTGCTGATTTGCCCAGTATTCATGGCATTTGTGGCAGTCAGCAAATAAACACACCAAATAGATATCAACTTTGAACACATAACAAAGACCAATGACTTGACTTCCTAATGTTAGGCTTATTACATGGAAATTTACAGTAAGAAAAGGAAGCCAATTATTACATACTTTTAAAACATTGACTCAGAATGCCAACAAAGTTTTCAAATAATGGCTATGAAAATATCTGTCAAATACTATTAGAAAAATAGTAGTTAAAGCACTAGATTTGGTTTGTTTTTCTCTACATTCTCCAGGATAAGATATGTACTAGTTCATTTCCCACTACAACTGTCTGGGGATTAGAAGGGGGAGAGGTATGTTGTTGAAAGAATTTATATAAGGTGTTAGTAAACCTGGCTTCCAGGCCTAGCTTGGCTACTTTTAAGCTTTGTATTCCAGTTATCTATCATATTATTATAAACCACCCGTGTAGAGGCCTAAAACCAAAACAATACTTTTTCTTGCTCACATTTTATTTCAGTGTGGTATTAAAAAAAAAGACCTTTTTCTATAGATAGATCATTTTCCAAATTACAGTAAATGTGTTGAAAAGTTGACTGTTTACATTAACCTTGTTTCACACACAGATGGCATTTTGTTCTGAAGCATTTAAAAAGCAGTTTATTTCAATATATTTTTATATGGGTACATTTTAAACCCACCATCACATAGTAATACTTTTGAGGCAGATCTCTTACAAAATATTTCAAAAAGTGTAATATTCACACACTGAACTCTGAGCTTGATGGTGGCAAAAGCCTGACTGGAGTGGGTTAAAGGAGAAAGGGAGGAAGGGAAAATAGAAAGTTATGTTTTGCTGCAATGGAGGAGAGAGAAGTAGGGACAAATGAGTGGAGTAATGAGATTCAGGGATGTCTTAAATTTTGTTCCATGTGAGAATAAGAAGAATGTGGTGTAGATTCTATAGCAAGGAAAAAAGTGATACAAGAAGGAAGGGCAGAAGTGCTGGAACACTGACCTGAAGCAGCACTGAGGATATGGAATCGAATGTGTAAGCGTTGAATCTAGAAGGGAGTCTGAGGAGTCTGGCAGTACATTAATGGTACTATGAGACAACAAGATATAGTAAATGGATGCAATTAGAAGGTAGATAAAATTATGGGAGCTTATGAGCATTCTCTTTTGTAGTCTTCTATTCTGTCAGTGAGATATAAAGCAGGGGGATTAATTGAGTGTAAATACAGGCAGGAAATGTTGAAAGTTTGAAGTCAGAAAAAATGTACAAATAGTCATCTGTCAGACTGGGTGAATGGATGGATTAGAGAACTATAATGTCATTGTGGAATAGCAGTGAGTCGTCAACTGAACTAACTGATCATGAATTTAAACTAGGAGATTCAGCAAGATTAGTTTTCCTTTAGCCATATTCAGCATATTAGAGTTGCAGGGCCAGATCAAGGTTGTAGTCTGGCCAATCAAGTATGAAAAAGTAAGAGTTGAAAGAGAATGATTGCAATGACTAATCATAGAATTTAACCAGGTTATAGTGGTGGAGTGGGGGGAGTGGGAGAAGATATGAGGGTACTATGAGATAGTTAGAAGATGAAAGTATTAATTGATTGTAGATTGTGGTGGGTGAGAAGGATTGTTGTAATTGGAGTAATACACTTAGTGAGCTGGAAAATGGAAGGTGTTACTCATATAGTGACATTTCAAATTGAGATTAGAGGAGGAGGTGGCTGTTATTAATCATTAAAAGATCTAGAGAATAAACTCTTTATACAGTGCCTTAAGTAGAGTGTAGTACAATTTCATTTGACATATGAGCAGATCAGTAATATACATGTAAGTGCCAAGACAGCAAACACTAAGTCATACACTCCTGGATTCTCAAAGCCAGATCATTGTCAGCTATTAGGTACTAGAGAAATATTTATTAAATGAATGGAATGAATGATAAAAGATCTTAACATGCCAATTGTAAAAATGACTATACTACCTAAAGCAATCTACAGATTCAATGCAATCTCTATCAAAATACCAACAGCTTTCTTCAATGAACTGGAACAAATAATTCTAAAATTCATATGGAACCACAAAAGACCCCGAATAGCCAAAGCAATCCTGAGAAGGAGGAATAAAACAGGGGGAATTATGCTCCCTGACTTCAAGCTCTACTACAAGGCCACAGTAATCAAGACAATTTGGTATTGGCACAAAAACAGACCCACAGACCAGTGGAACAGAATAGAAAATCCAAATATTAACCCAAACATATACAGTCAATTAATATTTGATAAAGGAGCCTTGGATATACAATGGGGAGATGACAGCCTCTTCAGCAGCTGGTGTTGGAAAAACTGGACAGCTACATGTAAGAGAATGAAACTGGACTACTGTCTAGCCCCATACACAAAAGTAAACTCAAAATGGATCAAAGACCTGAATGTAAGTCATGAAACCATAAAACTCTTAGAAAAAAACATAGGCAAAAATCTCTTGGACATAAACATGTGCGACTTCTTCATGAACATATCTCCCCAGGCAAGGGAAACAAAAGAAAAAATGAACAAGTAGGACTATATCAAGCTGAAAAGCTTCTGTACAACAAAGGACACCATCAGTAGAACAAAAAGACATCCTACAGGATGGGAAAATATATTCATAAATGACATATCCGATAAGGGGTTGACATCCAAAATATATAAAGACCTCATGCACCTCAACAAACAAAAAGCAAATAATCCAATTAAGAAATGGGCAGAGGACATGAATAGACACTTCTCCAAAGAAGAAATTCAGATGGCCAACAGGCACATGAAAAGATGCTCCATATCGCTAATCATCAGAGAAATGCAGATTAAAACCACAATGAGATATCACCTCACACCAGTGAGGATGGCCAACATCCAAAACACAAACAACAACAAATGTTGGCGAGGATGTGGAGAAAAGGGAACCCTCCTACACTGCTGGTGGGAATGCAAATTAGTTCAACCATTGTGGAAAGCAGTATGGATGTTCCTCAAAAAACTCAAAATAGAAATATCATTTGACCCAGGAATCCCACTCCTAGGAATTTACCCTAAGAATGTAGCCGCCCAGTTTGAAAAAGATGCACCCCTATGTTTATCACAGCACTATTTAAAATAAAGCCAAGAAATGGAAGCAAACTAAGTGTCCATCAGTAGATGAATAGATAAAGAAGATGTGGTACATATACACAATGGAATATAATTCAGCCATAAGAAGAAAGCAAATCCTACCATTTGCAACAACATGGATGGAGCTAGAGGGTATTATGCTCAAATAAGCCAAGCGGAAAAAGACAAATATGAAATGATCTCAGTCATATGTGGAGTATAAGAACAAAGGAAAAAACTGAAGGAACAAAACAGCAGCAAACTTACAGAACCCAAGAACGGACTAATAGTTACCAAAGGGAAAGGAACTAAGAAGGATGGGTGGGAAGGGAGGGACAAGGGCAAAAAAGGGACATTATGATTAGCAGATGTAATGTTGGGGGGTGCAGGGAGGGCTGTACAACTCAAGACAAGCAGTGATTCTATAGCATCTCACTACGCTGATGGACAGTGACTGTAATGGGGTTGGTGGGGGGGGGAGGACCTGATGAAGGGGGCAGTGTAAGAATTGCACATGTAATTGTAGATTAATGATACTAAAATAAATTACATAAAAAAGAAAAAGGCATTGCGGGATGCAAAAAATAAAAGATCTTTACATGCCAATTTTAAATACATTCAGTGACTTCATGTTTGATTCTGTAAGTGATGTTTTAGTCTGTTCAGGCTGATATAATAAAATAAAACATTCTGTGCAGGTAACAAACAACAAATTTGTTTCTCACAGTTCTGGAGGCTGGAAATCTGAGACAGGGTGCCTGTATGGTTGGGTAAGGGCCCTCTTTAAGGGCCCAGACTTCTCCTTGCATCCTCACACGGTAGAAGGGGCAAAAGGCCTCTTTTATAAGAGCATTAATCTCATTCATGAGGCTCTATCCCAATGGTCCCACCTCCTAATATAGTCACCTTGAGCATAGGATAGCAACGTAAATTTTGCGGGTATACATACATTCAGACCATAGCAAATGGGAAGCAAATAATACTGGGGTGATAACTTTCAGTGATGTTTCCTTATTAATATTTTAGAAAAAGGCAAATACAGTTGACCCTTAAACAACATGGGTTTAAACTGTGTGGTTCCACTATGCGGATTTTTTTGATAAATATATTGAAATATTTTGGAGATTTGCAGTAATTAAAAAAATTTTTTTCTCTACCTGTATAAGAATTCAGTATATACTGTATATAACATATACAGTATGTGTTAATTGTTTGCTATTGATAAGGTTTTAGGTCAACAGTAGAGTATTAAGTTTTTAAGAAGTCAAAAGTGAAACAAGATTTTTGACCATATTGGGTCAATGCCCCTAATTCCCACATGGCTCAAGGTATAGCTGTATACTATTTTGTTGTTCTTGTTTGAGATACACATATTATTCTCTAAACATTTTTATACATATTGCATTTCAAAAAATGAAATTGAAACACTGAACTTAGAATGCAAGAGTTGAAACAGTGATCACTGATTTCTGCATATATTTGGTAGAGAATTTATTTCTATAACAAGAAAAAATCTTGATATTTATAAATTAAAGCATATATGATTACATTAATGGTGAAATGTAGTGATTCACATTTAAAACATAAAGACTGAAGGAATTAGCATCTAAAAAGACTTGTCCAAGAGTAACCATGGAGTGGCTCCCTCAAATTTAGGAAAACCTAAAGCATTTCATTAAGGACAGCATTAATTGGCTGGTAGGTTAATTACTTGGAAGTTTCCTTCTCAAAATGTAGCAGAAAATCTGAAGAGATAAAAATAAATTAAAACGAAATGATCAACTGAAGGGACTCAAGTCAAATGCATTCTGGAAAGAATTCTGTTAAACCACCAAACAATAGGTAATTTACAGATTATTTTAAAACTGCCAAAGTGGGTTGGAGAGATGCGTTGATGACTTTTTGTAACTTGTTCTGTAACACTGAATGAGCATTATACTCAAACTAGGCAAGTATAACAAAAGGAAAAAGAACTTTAAGCCAATGTTACTTTTGTGCATGAGAACATGCATTTTTATATTATAAATTTCATATCATTAAATAAAATCCAGCTTTCACCAAGGGATACAACAATTATTTCAAATAACTGCAAATTGAGCCTACCATGTGACCCTTTTGAGCTACTCATCCCAGTAAATAAATAGGGAGGAAAGGAGTCCCTGCACTGGTGGGGTTGACTCTGAGTATAAAAAAGAAATTGTGATGCTTCTAGAAAATAGGGTGTAAAATAGAGAATGTTCGGCTCTTATGGGTACTCCAGGATCCTGTAATAGACATCCACGGGAAATCAAATCAACCAATCAGGATGGATGATAAGTCAGCTACGTTAGGAATAAATGTTTTGTTCACCCAACAAGCCAAGAAACCACAACTATCAGACGAAATTGCTGAGGGCAAAGGAAATATAATGGTATTTTATTGCTAATGAAAAGCCAGTCATGACCTCATGACTAAATTGCTGAAATGAGATCTACAAGTTATGAGTGCTTCATTCTTCTATCAATGTGTTTGTATACAGTTTAAGCATTTTTTCCCCTTCTCCCATTCTCTTGACAAACGTAAATAGTTGCTAATAGTAGCTAACCTTAATATATCAATATTTAGGTTACAGAACATTAAAGAGAAAATATGACTCATCTCCAAGAGGAATGAGCATCAAACAAAGATAAATATAAGCACTTTGTATATTTGTTTAGGAAGATGGTTAGTGTGTTTTCAGTTGTACAAAGGACAATTGACTTATGTTTGAAGAAAGCATGGATTTAGATCTTATCTATGGTTAATAAAGGTACATATAGATTCCAAGATGCAAAAAAATGAAACTTGATTGCTCTCTATTCTGTCAAACTTGGATGAGCTGGAATAGTGTTTCCCAAATTTCTTTCCCTCTATGTTCTCATCTAAGGTTGGCCATAAGAGAAAATTATGTATAAGATTTAAAAAGGTGGAAGTGAACTGTAGCTAGATTGAGGCTCAGGGGGTCAGTGTAGAATCAGACAGGATTACAGTTCATGCATAGTATCTCAAATCTGTTGACTCACCTTCTTGACGTGATGCAGTACCAGGGTTCCCACCTCCTCTGCCGTCTGCTGGATATCCTCCTCCAGCTCCGCTGACTCCTGGTCCAGGTTTGTGTTTATGCCCTTGACAAACAGCACCAGCTTCTTCTGCAGATCATCCATGTCCTTGAAGCTGGATGTTTTGAGGTGTTGAAAGACTAGTATGTTTTCTAATTCAACCTCACAAAGCTCCAGCTTGTTCTCGAGATCCCTTACGCTATATACTTCCTTATTATGTCATGCCTGCTTCAATTCAGAGCCCCACCAGAATCAGTAGCAACTTGTAGATAAACTGTTTAACCACTCCCACAATTGCATAAATAATTTCTTAGTGACCCATCTCTAATTGATATGACCGATAGAAATATCTACAAATCGAGCAGTTTCTCAGTCTTTTCTAGGGAAACTCTTTGGTTTAAAGGTAATTTAAAGAATTTCTCTAAGAATTCTCAGTATTTAGTCATTTTAAAATTATGTATCTATATATATTGTATTATATATATATAACATATGTAACTCAATTATATATATAATATATATGACTATATATTACATATAATAGTCTTAGCAAAGTAGCTTATTTTAGAATAATAAACATTTCCCCATTTAACAGAATGTTTTAGTTTATATTAATTTTATAAGAAAAAATAGACCCAGAAATGTTAAAATGCTTATTAGAGAACAAATACACACTAATTTATAGATTGAAATTTACTAACAGTTTAAGTAACAAAAATAGATAAAATATGCTTTCATAATCAATTGGCAGTCCTATTTTCATAATATTTACTCATTATCTCTAAATTATTCCTAAAATGATTCCTTTATATCAAATCCATTTAATAACTTGTATGTGTTGTTGGAAAGTATGTATTTGTGTAGCCCTTTATATTTTGTAGTAGTTTGAACTGCATCACTTCTAAACAGAAAACTATTTTCCTTCTGTTGTTTTTTTTTTAATTAGCACATACATGAAGTACTATTTCTGCAGGATTTGCACAGGCCTCTGTCTACTACTTTGATATAACCTACATGCATACTGTATGCTGAGCTGGCAAAATACCTTGTAAATTGCATATTAAAGATCTTATGTGCATTTATGAAAGTACAAGGTACAAAAATATATGCAATTTTCTCATGGATGACTTTAAATTGGACTAACATTTGATGATAATGCCTAAGCTTTTTGATTCTGATACAAAGATAATAGCTCCTTTTCACTTTTGTCTTAACTTGGAAGTGGTGTGTTTAAATTGTCACATATACTTGAGTTAAGATGTTGTTACCTATTCCATAGTTTTATTTCAATCATAATATTTTTCATGCTTTTGTCTTTAATGAGGTTTGTGACAAAGAGTAAAGCCAAATTAAAACTGAAAACCTTTCCAAATATTTACAAATGAAATGGGATGATTTACAAATGAAATATGATTTGCTTCAGAATAATGTGAGGGAAGAAGTATAGTTGAAATATTAGTCATTATTTGATAAATATTGAGTCTTCTTCATGAGGTCATGATACAGCTTCAGGATGTGCATGGCCGGGTCATCAGAAAGAGCGACCACATGATTAGTGGGTTGGGGCGTTGAGCTAGCCCAAATTCTCCAAGAGGGCTGGAGATTTTCAAATAAGTGGCCAGTGATTTAATCAATTACACCTACTTAATGAAATCCCAATAATTCTCTGTACACCTAAGGCCAGTGGAGCTTCCTAGCTGGTAAACACACTGATGTGCCAGGAGGGTGACACTCCCAGAGTCCATGAGAAGAGGGCACAGAAGTTCTGATTCCCTCCTGGGATATACTCTATGTGTGTCCTGTGTAATAAAACTAATTATAAGTATAGCATTCTCTGCATTCTGTGAGTCATTCTAGCCAATTACCAAACCTGAGGGGATTGGCCATAGGAACCTCCAAATTTGTAGCCTGAGGATGTCCCCAAGACTTGCACTGGCATCTGAAGTGAGAGCAGGTTTGTGGGAGACTCAGCCTTTAATCTGTGGGGTCTGTGCTTACTCCAGGTAATGGTCAATGTCAGAATTGAATTGCAGTACACTCAACTGATGTCAGGCCATTTGGAATAAACAATTGTCTAGAATAAAGTTTACATTTCCTTTGACATATATTATCCTTTTAGATATAGCCTCTTATTTTTCCAACATCTGTCCCTACTTTCTAATTCAAACTGGTGTTGTAGAAACACGAACACGATTATATTTCCCTGAACATATACTACTTGTCTTCATGTCTATGTTCATGTTACCCCTTTTGTCTACAATGTCCTTCCTACAGGACATAGCTATCACCTATAATTATTTTGTACTCAGGTTAGTAATCACTTCTCCAGGGTGCTTTCCCACCTACCATCTACCACCTCCTTCCCACCCAATGACTACAACCAGTGCCAAATTAGAGGAAGGTACCTCTTTTTATTATTTTCATCAAAACTTATGTGTCCTTCTATTATTGTACTTGTATGTCATTTCATCATACTCATGTAACTGTTTTCTACATCATGCTGTTAGCTCCTCAAGAATAATTTTATCTGTTTTTCTATCTCCAGAACCAAGCTCAATGGTAACAAAGTATGTGCGATAAATAATTTGCTGTGGAAATTATTTGAATGAAATGAATGAATCTGTATTGTCTTTCATAATGTGTTTTTGTTCTCTAGATCTGGGCTTTATGTGTGATGTATTCTATGGAAACAAGTTATAATTTATGTACCCAAGACTTCTCTTTTAGATGAGGAACATTTTTTTTTGCTTTTTGTTACTTTTTCTCTAAATTTCTTTCATGTTCAAATCAATCTATACTAATCGCTTTGTGCCTGAATGAACACTACAATTATGTGTGCTTTCTTCTCTCAACTTGAAATGTCCTTATAGATCTTCATAGAAATCTTTTGCAATTATGTTGTAATTAGGACATCTCAGGTCAAAATAATAAATATATTAATCAATCTTGATAATGTTTGATATAAGGTTAGATATTTATGTAAATGATAGAACACTGCAGTTACTTCTTTAAAAGATTAAGCTTGATGGTTATCCAAAGGTCATATTTATCACTCAAAATTTTATCAACTCTTGAGTAGTGAAATCGTTAATTATTCTATTACATCTTCATTATACTGATGTGATTTTTTTTCCCTCTACAGTGTGTGTAAAACAGAGTAGTTTTGGTCCAACAGTGAGACTTGCTTTTTGTCACTTATTTAGATGTTGACTGAAAATTTTACTTACTCCATATGCATGTCCTATGTGCAATTAGAAAATTGAAGCTAGAAATTTATGTTTTTTAATTGAAGCTGAAATTATGGAAGACCCTGGACTCCCACTGTTAAGCAGAAAAATTGATATGAGCAGGTGGACAGAGAATAAGGCCAGTAAAGCCCACTGAATGGAACTCAAGGAGTTAGCCAGATAAAACCAGAAGGCCAGACAGAACTCAGTTAACACCCTTTGCAATGTGAGTTCATTCCACATGCCCTAAATCTGGGCTGGCCTTCAGTCTTGCCCTAGCTAATGCAGGCGAGATAGGGCAGAGACATGAGATAAGCATTATGATTAATTTTCCTAAAAATGATGAGATGTGAATAGCATAGTGGGAACAAGAAGGACTTATCTTGAAGCTAAGAGCAGAGAGTTGGGGGGTTAGATTCCTAACATATTCTTTGGTAGTCAGCCAATGACTTATATTAAGTCAAGGCAAGCCCTCTTAACTGACGTGTTCTCAGTACTTGGGAGTGACCACTATCTTAGAGGGAACAAAAAATTTGTCCTATAGAATTACCTAGAGGACCGGCTATAAAAAATGACCTATTGTCCCTCACCAGAGATAGACATTGTGAGACCACCTGACAAGCCTACACACCCCACCTCCCCCATACCTTTATCCCATTCTTAAAACTCCTTAACAGACAGAATCCTAGCTTTTGGGTGCGCCTCTTCTCTGAGGTTGCCCACACTTGCCTTTCTTAAAATGTGTCACTCTCTCTGCCCTACTCCAGAAAAGTAGTGAGGGGCTCCTGAGAGAGCTCTGATTTGGGCTTGCAAGTTCCCATCTCCTCGGTGACCCAGAGAGAACTGCAGCTATAAAATCATGCTCCTTGGTAGCCTGCCTGTAAATCTCTTTTTTTTTTTTTTTTGCCTTTAGGAGTTCTCAGAACATAATCTCAATCCATACAGTGCTCTGCAGCTCCCCTAAATCCTGGGGTGGTAGGGACTTAGTTCCCATGCCATGCAGATTCAAATGAACACTGGATGCCAGGTGACACTGGCTTTAGGAGTTGGCAAGGGATTTTCCCTATGCTGAGCAGCAGTTAAATGAGCTTCCCTTTCCTCCCCGTTTATCCTTCCTTTCCACTTTATTCATGTAAACCTGCCTTATCTACCTTGACTCTAGCCCATTCCTCCTCTCTTAGAGAGTATTCAAATAAAACTTCTGCTCCACTTCACTACTGTTGTCTCTGCCCTTCAGTTTGTTGTTGGGGTGGGTAAAAGAACCAAGTCAAACAAATTCAACCACCCCAACACCACTGTAAGATAGTTTAAAATAATAATTGGAATTGACTAGGAGAAAAATTTTGTAAGAACTAGAGTATAAGTACCCTTGTTATTCAAAAATATTTCAAATATTTTATGTACAGAGAATGGAAAAGAATACATTTATATCTATATATATCACTTTTCTCTTAAGCTATTTCTTTGCAATTATGTAGATACGGGTTGAATTTGTTTATACTTTACCCTTCCATCCAGCTTCCTTTGTCCATTTGCAGACTCTATTATGGTTAAAAAGTTAATATGTAATTTCTATCTTAAAATATTTTTACATTACCATTAGAAAAGGAAATAAATTCAAACATCTCAATAGCTGCAGAAAACGTGCCCTGCTCAGGATCCTCCACAAATGTTACCACACACCAATATTTCTAAATGAATAAACATTTGCATAGGATGTGAATCATTCCATGTTACTGAACATTGCCTGGAAATTAGCACCAGATCCATTCCATTTGTCTACTTCCACATATGCCTTTCCCAGATTTAAAACGTTTCCTGTTTTTCTATTATATTCTAGAAAATTCAATCCCCATTTCTCTGATTTTTAAAGTCCCAACCATCCTTGTATATTGATTTCAAGTCACATCCCCTTATTGATACTGCTGGTTTAAAATTAACTTCCCATTTCTTTAGTACTGATGTATAGTGCATTTAAATGCATTAATGTGATTTATACATATAAATCACAATTTAGTACTTTGCTGTCCTCTATAAGCTATGTAAACTGTGCCCATCCAGTTAGATAAAAAGCTCTTCTAGATCACCAGTAAAGTCTATTTTTTATTCTATTTCCTTATTCTAACAAATAACTCAGTAAATATAGTACCAAGTACTGAATAGATACATTATACATATATGACTAATTGATAGATTAACAGATTGACTAAACAGGTTTCTATTCAATGTGATCCTTGCTAAGAAACCTTCCAAAGTGAAAAGAAAGCCTTTGGCTAATATATTTAAGGAATTCAAATAATAATGCATCTTCCTTGGTGGGTTTAGGCTTATTTATTCATATTAAATGAAACAGTTGCATATATGTGACTATCTCAGTTTAATATGAAGAAAGAAAAAAGGCAGAGAGAGAGAGAGAGACAAACAATATCAATATTGCTACCACAAAGAGTATCAGCTCTGGGCCAAAATGCCTGGATTCTTATCTCAACTTTGTCATATATTAGCTTTTTTATATTGGGCAAACTAACTTCTGCGTCTTAATGTCTTTATAAAATTTCAATAATTCGTATCTAGAAAATTTCAATAATTTGTAACTACTTCATGCTTTTTTTGGTGGGGAATAAATGAAATAGAAATTATTCAAATAATTAGTTAATGATATGTATCTATAATTACAATATAGGGTAAGTTATGAGCTATATATATAAACAGTTCATAACTTACCCTATATTGTGATCACCATAACATTGTGTCATTGTTAGATATTATTTCAAGACTAGTTGAGAAGTTGTTTTGGGGATCTAATTAGAGATGATATCAAGTCAACCTCTGGCAAAGAACTCACTCTCACGGAAAGGTAATCATAGTACTTAGGATAAGCTACTAAAAATCCACAGGGTCAGGAAAATGAGAGTCTGAGTAGGGAAGAGCATATGTCATTTAGATCACCTTCTGACTCAGCCTGCTGAGCCTGAGGTCTGAGTGCCAGGAAGAAAATGTCACTAAAATATATTTGACATTTAGCTGAAAAGGCAACACTGCTCCTGTTGCCTACCTAAGGAAGCACAGTGAGGCTTGCTGGCAAATGATGGCCTAGATACAATCACTTAAGATACAACAGAATGAGGAAGAGCTTGCAAAGCTATTAGTTTTGAGGCACTCATTCAAGAGGCAGCTGTGAAATACTGTTTGCAGTGTTTTAAAGCTGATGGTGGTTTTTGGAGTGATTTCCTAACATTTTTGGTAGCACTTGCTGCAACTTACCATTGGTAGCAGGAGTTACTCAAGCAAGGAAATGAAGAAGATGAAAAGTGGAACACGCAGAGCAATTCATTAAATCTTATACAACTTGCCGAAATTTTTAAAAGCAGAGGAGAAATAAAACATAGGTTTTTCTTGATCCAGTGCTCTTTGTACTGTACTCGGCAGCCATCTTTACCTAGATTTTCATCTTTTGCTGATCATAAATCACTTGGAAGATATCTTAAAAATTTATAATGTTGAGTCATTGACACTTTAATTGAATATGTTGATGACAGGTCCAGGAAGCCACAGTTCTTTAAGTCTTTCTGAATCTGACACAGTCCTAGCTTTGAAAGCCATTAACCTAGACTATAAGAGATTCTTCCATAAACTATTATCCATCCAGCTTTGGAATCAGCTAGCCTAAGTAAGCATTCTGTGTTTTATTTAAGCAACTACATTTTAACATAGAAAATTCTAAATATAGAAACAGAAACAATATCATATGTGTTTAAATGTTATTTTTGAAGATACAAATGTTTTTATTTCTTCCAAAACTTAAGAATTTGAGGAAAAAATTCTTTACCAAAGTGGTTTTATATTCTTTCAACTCTTCATCGTTCTAATTTATAATGTTCCTGGCCAAGATTTACAATGTAATCAGTGTTAGTATTCAGCAGCATTCTGAGAATCAGCAAATATTGTCCTAATAGTGCAAACTTAAGAAATACATTCTACTACAAAGACTCCAAAACATTATAATGTATTTGAGAGCTGTCATTAAATTTCTATATAAAATACCCCAAAAAAGTAAATGGAATTATAACATATATACTGAATTTGCTTGACTTGAAAATTATGTAAGGATAAAGATATGTTTCTGATCATGAATGGAAATTTAGGAAAAAGAAGGAAACACAATCCTTGTATTGAAGGTACCTACAATCAACTATACAGGCTAGCAACTAAATTAGTAGAAGCAGGCTAAATTACCATTGTGCTAAGTATATAAATAATTCAAGTTGATTGTAAGAACATGGAAATACTCATTTGGGCAAAGAACTAGAAGAAATCTTGATAAAGAGATGTGAGTTCAACCTTAGGAGATAATAGGTTTTGAAAAGGTAGAGAAGAAGAGAAGAAAAGGATTTTAGTAAAGGCACATTTTGGAAAGTTCCATATGCTCGTCTTTTCAGAGAATGGCAAATTGGTATCTGGCTGAAGTATAAGACAGGTTTGAGAATAAAAATAAGAAGGATGGAAAGGTGCAATGACATACTCCAAAAGGCCTTGCATATAAATTTAAGGAGTTTGGTTTTTAATACCCACTAAACAGTTGTGAAAAGAACAGTGATTTAATCTAAACTGTGTATTAGGATAACAACTAGTCATAGTATGAAGAACACAAATAAGAGATTGAATTTTGAATGAACCATCAGAGTGCTATCAGGTATGGGATTATAAAATCTTGAATGGATAATGGAATCAGGTAGAAATATTATGGAATAAGGAAATATTATGAAATAATTTAGTGCTTTCTTTAAGGAAAAAGAAGTGACTTTGAGATTTCCAGACTTAGTGATTGAGAGAATATGATAACTCAAGATAAAATACGAATTTATAAAAATCAAAATCAGTTTAAGAATTCTACAAAAACATGTTGTTGTTTAGTACCATCTCTTTTTAGTAATTAATTTTATATGTGTTGTACTTAGACAATCAAAACCTGTATACATTTCAACATATCAGAGATCTAAACACAAAATAGAGTGATTTAAAGAAAGGATATGCATATGTAACAATGCACAAAACATCACCCCACCATCACTGTTAAAGCTCATATGATTATGACATTTCCCCATGATAAAAAATATTAATTTTCAGGAGTAATATTAGATCCTGAATGATTCAGTTTGCTATGTTAACTTTTTCACTGGAGTAGTATTCAGTGCTTATTTTTTTTCAGGCCGTTACCCTCTAAGAGAAAATAGGTAGTTGTATCTGACCTTTATTGTGGGTACCTATAAATAATTCAAAATGAGGATATTATTGATTATATATTAGATGCAAACAAGTAGAATATCCAAACATAATAGGAAATGCTAATAATATGTGAGAATAAAGGTAAGTCATAGAAAATCCCAACCTCAATTGCACTTAATCTTTTCAGACTCCCTATGCTAAAAGTTCAACCAATCAGCTTAATATTTACTAAAATTTCTCTGCTTCCAAATGATCTCTTACACAAATACCAGGTAGGTATCAAGTGGCCACACCCTGCAAGGTTAAGAAAAAAAAAACAAGATGAAAATGCTGCTTAAAACTAATTTATAAACTCATGGATGATAACTTTATGGATTCATTGGACTATTTAGCAATTCCTAATATAAGTCATTTCAGGGTATGAAAGGCTTAAAAATATATATTAAAACTAGATTTTTATGGCTTTATTATTTATTTACTTATTTTTATAACAGGATAGGTTGTTGACCTCTTCTCTATATGTCTTACAGGCTTTATGGCATAAGGATACTAAGCCTGGAAGCCATGAATAATATATGAGCAACATGCTTATGTGAGCTTTGAAATTATTAATGACAATAACTGGAAAGGAGTAGCAAAATGGTGAATACTGATTCTAACCAAAGTTTGCCTTGTAAACTATGTTAGTTTTCTTTGAAAAATTGCTATTATCTTTCATTAACCATAAAGCCCTTTGAAGGTGTGAATTTTTGAAACATACCCTAAAAGTTACTATTGATGGGGTAAAAATCCAGTACATTTGTCGTTCTCTGATTTTAGCTAATCTGTTCTCTATTATGCTTAGCTTTAAAACCTGCAGTATTAAAAAAAAAGATTGAATTCATAGATTACTAAATTTACTGCATTGAAAAGGCTTTAGGTGGAAAGAATTAACATAAAGGATCCAACTTGGAAGAATGGTATTATAATAATAGCTACTATTTGCTAAGAACCAATTATGTGCCTAGTAATGCACCAGGGCCTTAAAGTATAATTTCTCACAGTTTCCCATTTGATGTTGTTCACAATTTCTCTTTATAGATGAAGAATATCAAGAACTTGAGATCTAGAAATATCTTTAGTTAAGTACAAGTTATCCAGCTACGTCAGGGTTTTAATGCAAACATGTTTGAGTCAGTCTAGAAGATTGGTTTTATGTGTATTTAAGTCAGTTTTCATCTATATTCCAAGATTTTTATTCTGACAAGTGGGCTGTCTATTGACTATGCCCAGCCTTTCCTTCTATTTTTGAATCTCAGCTAATTATTCAGTAACTGTAATAATATCACTTTCATATGACTAAGATTAAATTTAGAATCAGTGCCCCCCATTCAAATTAATCAATTGTCAAAGTGAAATCTTCCTCTGTTGCCTTTCTATTTAATCCTAATAAAGAATCAAAGTGAATAGCACAATTTCTACACTGTTAAACTCTAATCTGAGCCTTTGAGAATTTTGTATGGCAAGGTCTTCATAGTTTTCCATTCTCAGCCATAATATTCTATTTTTAAAGAATTAATATGAACTAGATTATCAATACAACTACACAATTATATTTGAACATGTGTTTTTTTCGGGGTATCCATTCTTGCTTGTCATCAGTATTAACTTGTATGATTTAAACACATTTAACATTACTTAGGGCCTTGAAAATCAACTGCGCATGCTAAAATATGGCTGCTTGTAGAGATTTTCAAGCACCTCCTTTGCTCTTATCTGGCTCTTTGATTTATCTTTGATGCATTCTACCATTTATATAAAATTTAGAGATTGATTCATCTGTTATATTTCTGAAGGAGGTAAAGGCAGCTCATTTTTCTTCTGCTTAAATGTGTTAGATCTACATTAAGATCATTTTCCATTTCTCCTGGGCCTTTTTAACTTGTGTTTTAAGGTGAGAATAGTGAATTACCTGACAGAAAGGTTTTACCTGCCCTGCCAACCTTCTAGGCATGATAAAAGGATCATATGCAGTTTTTTATGCAGCCCATAATGTCTGCTGGCAGGCAACTGTGACAGACCTGGGCCAGACATCACCTTTTCTTCACAGATCACACAAAAGAGCTAGTGAATCAGAGGAAGGGATGAAGTGAAGGATGAGAACTGCAACTTATATCATTTAGAAGGGAGATGGCTTACATTTGTCTTTGCACCTTTGAAAACTGCAGGGTTGCAGTAAGCCAAATTTTCCAAAAGTGGAAATGATTTGAAAAATTACTCAAACCAGCAAGAACTGTGTTGGAAGATTAAGAATCTTACTCTATATAATGAGTTTAGATTGGGCCTTAAAAACATGAGACTAAATGAAAGAAGCCAGATAAAAGTCATATATTCTATGATTCCATTTATATGAAATTCCCAGGACAGGCAAGTTAATATAGAGAGGAAATAATTAGTGGTAGCCAAGAATTTGGAGGTTACTGATGAGTACAAGCTTCTTTTTGGGTTGATGAAATTTTTTTTAGATTTATGCAGTGGTGGTGATTGTATGACTTTAGTGAAACCAAATGAATTGGACACTTCAAAAGACTATATATTATGGAATGCGAATTACTTTTTTTCTTTTAATTGGCCTTAGATACACTTTGAAGATATTAGAAGCTAAAATGTCTGGATGAAAGAAAATACTGATTTGACCAAATACTAGGTAGTCTAAATTTAATAAGAGCATATATTCTGAGGTTAATTATTCTCACACACATGAAATACCCTTAAAGTACAATGTAAAATATTTAAAACAATAGGCAAGGCATGGAGTCCTACAGTTTTCAAATATATTTCTTTTTATAGTGAACATGAGATTGGAAATCCAGGAGTCCCTAAGTTTGTAGCCCTGAAGTACTAAAGAATTTGCCTTCATAAGACACACATACAAAACAGCAAGAGAATAAAACGCAGGAAAGCAAACTGGACCAGGATCATAGGTTAGTATTTCCCTTTATTCTAATTTTACTTTCTAGTATAGAGATGTATTTCAATGCTAATTGTGAAGTAGAAAATTCTGTGAGTGAAAGAATTTAGCTTTTTTCCCCTCTCTTACTCTCTTTTGGAGATACGCAGCATAAGAAACTTTGTTTTAATGAAATTAAACACTAAAATAGCTTTTTGCAAAATAAAACCATTAAGTTTATTTGCTAACATTATAGCAACTTAAATGTACTGTGGTTAAATATAATGCTTACTGAAAAGCAATTGTGTATATGGCTTACTCAAAACTTAATTGTTTCCCCCCATACACATTCATATGCAACTGAAGGCACAGAAAATTTTGGCAATGTATGGAGTCTGGCCAAAAATGCATAATGCTTATACAAATTCCTGCATCATATATTTCTCAGTAGAAAAGAATGGTTCAATTCAAACAAAGGCATCTCATCTTCTGCACCTGCATTAAATACAAGTTGAATTGCATATGAACAAATGTTTTACATTTTGATTTTCAGTTACTTATTATTTGCTAAACTATCTCATTAACAACTTAAAGTGGAAATGTGATTCATTATCATGCAGTTAACAATTTAACATTAATAATGAAGTCAGTGTCCAAGTTGGTGACATAAGAAGACCCTGAACTCACCTCCTCCCACTGATATACCAACTCTACACCTACATATAGAGCAATTCCTCCTGAAGAAGAACTGAGGCTGATTGAATAGCTTCTGCACAAAAATGGTATAGAGAGGCCACAGAGAGAACAGCAGGAGAGATGGAGACATGGTAACAACAGGAATCCTACTCCTAATGCTATCAGTAGTAGTAGGGAGGGATATCATTGAGGTACCCATGTGCAATTCACCCATGCTGGGACACAGAAACAAATAAACAAACAAACATTATTTGAAGAGCAACTAGAATATAAGTGAAGGAAAACCTATTTCCTAACTCTAGCACACTCACCAAATAGTGGTGGAACTGCTAGAACTCTCTCCAGAGTTGGAAGTGCTGGCAAACACCATTATTTACATACCCCCTCTACCTTGACAAGTGCAGACAGGAGCATGGTCTTGGTGTTCTGGCTGGCCTGCCACTTCAACAAAGCCCAGACCCCTACAGCACACCAGCTCTGGCTGCCCCCACCACCATTCTCACCCAATCTCTAGTCTCATCAAGGCAGCACCTGAATGGCACACACAGAGACACCCCCCAACCTCTGACCATTACAACTCCAGCTGTCTTGCCAAGATGCCCACTGCACAGAACACCTCAGGATCCCCCAGCCAATGCCCACTTCATCTCTAGCCAGCCAGGCACATTCAGTCTACACGGGGAATGTTTCCACACAAGGCCACAAGTTCAGGACTAAGAGATGTAGCTGTTTTGCCTAATTCATTGAAGCAGACACAAAAAGTCAAATAAAATGTAGACAGAGAAATATTCTCTAAATGAAAGAACAAGACAGAACATCAGAAAAAAATTAAATGAAATGAAGATAAGCAACCTACCTGAAAAAAAGTTCAAAGTAATAGTTATGAAAATGCTCACTAGACTCCAGAGAAGAGTGAATGAACTCAATGAGAACTTCAAGAAAGAGATAGAAGAGTTAAAAAGGAACCCAGTCAGAGTTCAAGAATGCAATAATTGCAATGAAAAGTACCTAAGAGGGAATCAACCCCAGATAAGAGGATGAAGAAGACAGATCAATGATCTGGAAGACTGGGTAATGGAAGGCACCCAAGTTGAACAGCAGGAAGAAGAATGAATGTTAAAATGAAGATAGGTTAAGGGGCCTCTGGGACAACATCAAGTGCAGTAACATTAACATTTCAAGAGTCCCAGAAGGAGACAAGAAAGAGGGGCAGAAAACTTATTTGAAGAAACAATAGCTGCAATCTCCCCTAAGCTGGGGAAGGAAACAGACATCCAGGTCCAGGAGTCACAGCCCCAAACAAGATAAACCCAAGGAAGTCCACACCAAGGCACATAATAATTAACATGTAAAAAGTAAAGAGAATCTTAGAAGCAGCAAGAGAAAAGTATCACATTACACACAAAGGAAATCTCATAAAGGTTATGATGTAATTTTCCAGTGAGCTGGAGAGGATAGCATCATCTATTCAAATTGCTGAAAGAAAAAAACAAGCAAGAATATTCTCCCCCATGAGTTTATCATTCCGAATTGAATGAGAGAGTTTCTTAAACAAAAGGTAAATGAATTCATCACTACTAAAGAGGCGTTATAAGAAATGTTAAAGTGACTTATTTAAGTGGAAAAAAAGCCGTAACTAGAAGAAAATTATAAAAGGAAAAATTTCACTGTTAAAAACAAACATATAGCAAAGGTAGTAGATCTGTTGTTTAAAAGCTAGTGTGAAGGTTAAAAGACAAGAGTTGTAAATTACAGGTAAAAATGAAAGGATTCACAAAATAAGACATAAAATATGACATCATGTATATAAAACATGGAAACTGGGAGTAAAGATGTAGTGTTTTTAATGTGTTCAAACTTAAATGACCATCATCTCAATATAGAATTGCTATGTTAGGACGGTATATATGAACCTCATGGTAACCACAAACCAAAAACTCGTAATAGATATACAAAAAGTAATAATAAAGGAATCCAAGCATAACACTATATAAAGAGATAGTCCATGCAAATGAAAAGCAAAAAAAAAGCTGGGGTAGCAATACTAAGATCAGACAAAATAGACTCTAAAACATTGACTTTAACAAGAGACAAAGGAGAAAATTACATAATGATAAAGGGATCAATCCAACTTGCCTATGATATAACAATTATAAATATCTATGCGCCAAATGTAGGGTCACCTAAATACATGAAGCATATATTAATGGATAATGGGAGAAATTGACAGTAAACAATAATTGCAGGGAACTTTAACAACCCACTTATGTGAATGGGTAGATCATCCAGACAGAACAATCAATAAGGAAAACATTGGCTTTGAATGACACATTACATCAGATGCACTTAAAAGATACATACAGAACATTCCAATCCAAAACATCAGAATATATATCCTTCTCAAGTGCACATGGAATGTTCTACAAGATAGATCACGTTAGGCCACAAAATAATTCTCAGTAAATTTAAGAAGATTGAAATCATATTAAGCATCTTTTATGACAACAGTATGAAACTAGAAATTGTAACTAAATTAAAAAATAGCCATAGACTCATAGACACTGAGAAGTGACTGGTGGTTACTATGGGGGAGGGATTGGGTAGGGGAAGGGTTGAAGGAGTGGGTGAAGGGGCACAAAAACTCCCAATCATAATATAAGTTGATCATAAGGATGACAGTACAGCTAGGAGAATATAGCCAGTGGGTTTGTAATGTCTTTCCATGTTGACAGAGAGTAAGTGCACTAGTTGGAATGACGATTTAATGATGTGGGTAACTGTTGAACCACTGTGTTGTATACTTGAAACTAATATAAGATTGTATTTCAACTATATTTCAATACAAGAAGAAATTATAAAGTAAAAATTGAACAACACAAACATGCAGAGGCTTAACAATATGTGACTAACCAAACAATAGGCCAATGAAAAATCAAAGAAGAAATGAAAAACCTGGAGACAAATGAAAATATAAACAACTCAAAATCTTTGTGACACAGCCAAAGCAATCCTAAGAGGGAAGTATATAGTTATACAAGCCTTCCTTGAAAAACAAGAAACATCCAATATAAACTTACACCTAAAGGAATTAGACAAAGAGTAATAAACAAAACCCCAAAGTTAGTAGAAGGAAGGAAATACTGAAATCAAAGAGGAAATAAAGACTAAAATATACAAAAACCAAAACAACAGAAAAGAGCAATGAAACTAAGAGCTGGCTCTTTTAAAAGATAAACAAAATTGGTAAACCTTTAACCTTGACTCATCAAGAGAAAAGAGAGGGCTCAAATCAGCAATGAAAGAGAAGTTACAACCAACACCACAGAAATGCAAAGGATTATGAGACTACTAGGAAAAATTATGTACCAACAAATTTTTCCTAGAAGAAATGGATAAATACCTATAAACATACAATCTTAAAAGACTGAATTAGGAACAAAATCTGAACAGACTGATTACTAGTAACAAAATTGAATTGGTAATCAAAAAACTCTAAACAAATAAAAGTCCAGGATCAGATAGCTTCAGAGGTGAATTATAACAAACAGTTAAAGAAGAGTTAATATCCATCCTTGTCAAACTGTTCCAAAAAAAAAAATAGAAGAGGAAGGACTTCTTCCAAATACATTCTATCAGGTCAGCATTACCCTAATTCCAGAAACCAGACAAAGACACTACAAAAGAAGAAAATTACAGACTAATATCACTGATGAACAGAGATGTAAAAAAATCCTCAACAGAATATTACCAAACTAAATTCAGAAATACATTAAAAGGATCATTCACCATGACCAAGTGGAATTTGTTCCAGGGATGCACAAGTCAATTAATGTTATATACTGCATTAACAAAAGGAAAGATAAAAATCATATGATTACCTTGATAAATACAGAAAAAGCATTTGACAAAACTCAACATTTATTCATGAGAAAAAACTCTTAACAAAGGTGACTATAGAGAGAACATATCTCAACATAATAAAGGCCATGTATGACAAACTCACAGCTAATGACATACTCAATGGCAAAATGCTGAAAGCTTTTCATCTATAATCAGGAACACAAGAATGCCCATTCTCACCACTTTTATTCAATATAGTACTGGAAGTCTTAGCCACAGCAATAAGATGAGAAAAAGAAATAAAAGGCATCTAAATTGGTAAAGAAGAATTAAAATTGTCACTATTTGCAGATGACATAATAGTCTATATAGAAAACCCTAAAGAATAGACAAAAAAAGTACTAGAACAAATGAATTCAATAAAGTTGCAGGATACAAAATCAGTATACAGAAGTCTATTGTGTTTCTATGTAGAAATAACAAAGTAGAAATCAAGAAAACAATCCCATTTACAATTGCATCAAAAAGAATAAAATACCTGGGAATAAATTTCACCAAGGAGGTGAAATATCTATATTCTAAAAACTGTAAGATGTTGATGAAAGAAACTGAAGATGCAAATGGAAAGCTATTCCATGCTCATGGATTAGAATAATTAATATTGTTAAAGTGTCCATACTACCCAAAGCACTCTATAGATTTAATGTAATCCCTATCAAAATACCAACAATATTTTTTACAGAATTAAAACAAATAATCTTAAATACACATGGGACCACAAATAGCCAAGGCAATTATGAGAAAAAGCAAAACTGGTAGTACCACAATTCCTAGATTTCTAACTACACTACAAAGCTACAGTAATCAAAATGTATTGTACTGGCACAAAAATAGACATAGATCAATGAAACAGAATAAACAGCCAAGAAATAAGCCCACACTTATATGGTCAATTAATATACAATAAAGATGATGAGAATATACAATGGGGAAAAGACAGTTTCTTCACTAATTAGTGTTGGGAAAGCTTAACAGGTACATGCAAAGAATGAAACTGGACTACTTTATTTATAGCAAACAAAACTCAAAATGGATTAAAGACCTAACTGTAAGACCTGAAACCATCAAATTCCTAAAAGAAAACATAAGCAGTAATTTCTTGCACACCAGACTTAGCAATGTTTTTCTCTATCTGTCTTCTCAAAGGAAATAAAAGCAAAGACTAACAATTGGGACTACATCAAACTAAAATGCTTTTGTGCTATGAAGGAGTCCATCAACAAAGTGAAAAGCAACCTACTGAATGGGAGAAGATATTTGCCAACAATATATCTGATAAGGGGCTAATATCCAAAATAAATTTAAAAACTCGTACAACTCAACAGTAAAATTTTAATCTGGTTAGGAAAAATGGACAGAGGACCTGAATAGACATTTTTTTTTTCCAAAGAAGACTTACAGATGGCCAACAGGCACATGAAAAGATGCTCAACATCATTAATCCTCAGAGAAATGCAGAGTAAAACCACAATGAGATAGTACACCAGTCATAATGACTAGTATCAAAAAGACAAGAAATAAGTGTTGCAAGGGTCTTTAACAAACAGAACTCTTATGTGCTTTTGTTGGGAATGTTAAGTGGACCTGCACAGTTCAAACCCATGTTGTTCAAGGGTCAACTATACAGTAGAATATGAGCTATAAAAAATAATGAAATACTGTCATTTGTAACAACAGACATGAACTCAGAGGATATTATCCTACATTGAATAAGTCAGAAAGAAAAAAGACAAATAACATATGATTTCACTGATATGTGGAATCTAAAAAACAAATGAAGAAACAGAAATAGAATCATAAGTACAGAGAACAAACTGGTTTTTACCAGAGAATGGTAGTGAAATAGATGGAAGGGATAGAGGGGTACAGACTTCCAATTATAGAATAAATAAGACACAAGGATGAAAAGTGCAGCATAGGAAATGTAGTTAGTAATATTGTAATCATTTTGTATGGTTATAAATGGTAACTACACTTAAGATAGCGAGAATTTTGTAATATCTATGCAATTGTTAAATCACTATGTTGTACACATGAAATTAATATAATGTGGTATGTCAACTATACTTCAATTAAAAAATAAAAATAGTAGTGAAAACTAAAGGGTGAAACATCATAGGAGAATAACAGAATATGGCTATTTTCACCTTGAAAATATAGAAATGGTTTTAATACCATTTACTGAGCAAGCATCTATTAGAAACCAAATTTTGCTTTTCACAATATAATGTAATCCTTTCATCTTACCTATAGCTCATCAAAAAAAAACCCAAAAAACAAAAAACCTTTACTATAAATCAGTTAAACTTTCCCCAAGTCATACAATTTAACGTTAACATTTAACATCTATTTATGTTAACATTTAATGAGATCAGAACACATCAGTCTGAATATATTCCACAACATACAACTGATAACACATACAGAAAATAAAAAATAAGAAATGTAAGACATTAAAACAGCAAAAAAATCCTGTGACCATCTAAATGATACAACTATTTGTAAAACATACTCTTTAAAATTTTTATATAACATTATTTCAGAGCTATTTTGTAATCCCTGTATTAACTGACACATATTTAAATTACTTATTTGTTAAGGATAAATAATTATGTTCAGGTCATCTGTTACCTACAGAGTTGGAATCTAAAAGAAGTTACCATAACAATGACACAAACCACCATGAAACACCATGGGTGGAACATATTTGCCCAGCAGGTTAACATTAAAGCCATTTACTTGGGGTGAGGTCATCCTGTTTTAATAATTTTTTTGTGAAAAGGACAATATAATATAATAAGCCATTCATTAATGAGAATGATGGTAATGTTATGTAGAATGTACTCATCGAAACTTAAAGGAAAAAATTCCATCTTTTCTAGAAGTAAATGTATTTCATTGCAAATATGCTGTTAAGAAGCACATTTTGATGACATATGTAGATTCTACATATGTATACATATTCTGCCTTAATATTATTTGTGGTAAAATATAGTATTCAACATTCTATTAAAAAATGCCCTATGAATTAAATATATTACATCTCCCTCACAATCTGTGTAAGGTATAGATATTGACATGAAGTTTTGTGTGTGTTTTAACATATTCTTTCATTATTATTCTTAGGACATTAATGGTATGTTCTGCCATGGCATGGTTTCTTTAAATATCCATCAAAATACCAAGAAAATTTCTTTTTCTGTGTATATTACCATTAAAAAGTTTTGCTACATTACTACTTTCAACATATTTGTTATACAAAAGCCATTCCATAGTAAAGAATGCTAATGGAGTTTTGATATTAAGTTAAAGTTACCTATATCAAATTTTGCATGACTATAATAACACAATCTTTATAGTCAGAAATGAAACAAAGCCAAACTAGTCTCAAACATATTTAAGAAAATATGTCTTTAAATTGTACATACAAATATATATAAACCTGTGAAAATGAAGTGGTAAATGCCATTTCTTTTTAAAATTTATTGCTGTGATTTGATCTAATAATGGAGACATTGACTTACTCTAGGATTATATCTTTATGGACAAAATGGAGGGCAGGGCAGAACATTTACTTATTATAATGTTGGATTTATTGGATATAAATGATACTTAGTTTATGTCTACATTGGTTTACTAAATTTTAGTAAAATGAATGTCTTTTTATACCACCATGAGAAAGAGAGGTAAAAAGGGTAAGAGAAAGGACAGAGAAAAAAATTAAAGAAATTAAAAGTTTAATGAATTCCACTGAGCCAGGCTAAACCTCATTGTAAACTATGTATTTTTCTCCCAATGTAACTCAAAGAAACTAGTCAAGATTTGCTCTTTATTCAAGGAAATCTTGAAAATTAGAATAACAATGTCCTTCATGTTTATAACAAGGGTAAATAATAACTCAACTAATACAAATCAAGGGTAATCAGGGAATGTTACAATAATTTTTATTGATTTGTTATTTTTGTCTCCAGGGGATGGATTCTCCAAGCCTGTAAGATACAACCTTTAACAGAAAGCAGCTAAAATATGGAATAGAAAAGAATTTTCTTAATTTATTTGCCTTTTCCAATTCCAGCAAGGAGCCACTTGTCCCTGGTCCTTTGCAACTTTAATCACACTAAGAGGGACTACATGTGAAAGAGTTGCCAATGATGGTGAAGAAGCCAACCTTACTGAGATGGGCCAAAACATCAGTGCATTCAACAATGGACCTCAGAGGGCACTCCTTAAATTAATGTGAAAAAAGTCCTGGGGCTCCTTATCAAAATTTGGTACACTGTAGTCAAATTACATTTGTATAATTCTTTCAGCTGTTCACTTAAACAGTTTTGCAAGAGTACAGTATATATAGGCATAAATTTTAATATTTATTTAAATAGTATAGGAATTTTGAAATTCACTAATATATATCTCCATTTTTGTTATATAATATTTACATATAACTTAAATTTCCAATTCTGAGCCAGACTAACATTTTAAATATTTTGACATATCATTTTATAGGTTAAGTTAAAATACTCTTTGTTTTTATATCTTCTATTTAGTTAAATAGAATTGCCTATTATAGTATCAGAAGTTTACTTAATATGAAAAGTTTATTTTATTTTGTTACTGGCACTATTTCTGTTTTTTATACTTGATCATTTCTTTTCCAGCTTACTTTCTCTTCGCAATTCTCATTTAATACACTGTTGGCTTGATCTCCAACATGAGCAGGATGTTCTAATCTACTCACACACTTTACAGGCTAGCCTTAAGAAAATTCCACATCATTTAGAGCCAGTTTAGTTGTTAATGGAATCTCAGGGAATGAATGATACGAATTCTCCAGATAACATGATTTCAAGAATACTGATTTCTATACAAGAATGCTTTTTGTCTGAGGAGAACATCAAGAGAAGAAGGAATCCCATGATTGCTGGCTTTTCTACACACAATGATTTGCATTCCTGCAGATAGCATCTTTCTCCCATACCTTGATAAAAGAGCTTAATAGTGACTTTGGTAGAGCAGCTGCCCAAATGTTGTCCACTACCTTCAAGTAACCTCATAGTAAAACTCACTTACTCGCCAAGCTGGACTTCTCTGGGTCATTCTTTGGCTTGTAGGGTTCCCTCACAATTCAGGGGATGGCATTTCTTTTATGTCCCTCCAGGAAATTCATTTAACAAAAGACCTAATATAAGACATGAAACCATAAAACTCCTAGGAGAAAACATAGGCAGTAAAGTCTTGAACATTAATGTTAGTAATTTTTTTTCTGGATATGTCTCTCCAGGCAAGGGAAACAAAAGCAAGAATAAACAAATAGGACTACATCAAATGAAAAACCTTCTTCATGGCAAAGGAACCATCAGCAAAAACCTGCTGTATGGAAGATTCTATTTGCAATAATATAAACTATAAGGGGCAAGTATCTAAAATATATAATGAACTTATACAGTTCAACACCAAAATACAAAATGTGCAGAGGGCCTGAATAGACATTTTTCCGAAGACATACAGATGGCCAACAGACACATGAAAAGATGCTCAACATCACTAATCATCAGGGAAATGCAAATTAAAACCACAATGAGATAATACCTCGTACCAGTCAGAATGGCTAATATCAAGAAGACAAGAAATAAAAAGTGTTGGCAGGGATGTGGGCAAAGGCTAACTCCTATATGCTGTTGGTGGGAAGGTAAATCAGTATAGCCACTATGGAAAGCAGTATGTAAATTCCTCAAAAAACGAAAAATAGAAGCACTATTATGACCCAGCAATTCTACTTATAGGAATTTACCCAAAGAAAATAAAATCACTAAGCCAAAAATATATATGCACTCCTATGTTTTATCACAGCATTATTTACAATAGCCAAAATATGGAAACAACCTAAATGTCCATCAATAGCTAAATAGGCAAAAAGATACAGTACATATTTACAATGGAATATTAATTAGCCAGGAGAAAGAATGAAATCTTGCCATTTATGACATGGATGGACCTAGAGATTATTATAAGAAGTGAAATAAGACAGAGAAGGAATACCATATGATATCACTTATATGTGGATTCTAAGAAACAAAATAAATGAACAATCACAATTGAGATAGACTCAAACACAGAGAACAGACTGGTGGTTGTCACTGGATGGGGAGTGGGGTCTTTGGTGAAATGGGTGAGGAAGAAAAAATAGTGAAAATATTTGGTATCTTGATCGGGTTGATGTTTATATGAGTGTATACATTTGTCAAAATTCATCAACCTGTACACTGAGATTTGTATTTGATTGTCCCTTAATATAAAGTAAAATATGAAAAAAATTAATAAAAATGTTGGAAACAGAGTACTGTGACTTTAATCCTAAAAGAAAGCAGTACAATGACTTTTTGAACTTCTTTATAAAGATATAAAAATAATTGTCTTATGTAATGAAAATGGTCAATTTATGGATTTTACCAGATGGCATATTGGACATAATAAAAGCACATCTTATTAAAATACATGACGGATTGTAAGAAATTTTTCATTCATCTTTTAATAAAAGGATACTAAGCAAACTTAATAACATATGCAATAAAATGAAAAATAATAAATTGTTAAAAGATACTGTCTTCATTTTATGTTAAGATGGCTGATTTTTCTTTTCTACTTTATGCTTTTTTTTAACCTTTAAATTTTGTAAAATTAATATGACATAACCTAAAAGCCATGTCATAAAATGCCCATTTCCACTTACTCCATGATTCTAGGACTGGATTTTATTATGTGTAAAATATCTAATACATGTTTTTACCATGGTATATTGATAATAGAGGAATTTGATGAACAACCAAGGAGTACATGATATGCATCAAAAGAATGCCATTGCAGTGATTTTTACAAAGGGTTTATAGTAACATAGCATCACAAGCTAAAATGAGCTTAAAAATTATAGTGTTTCTTTCACCATCCTTTTTACTGGTGGTGTGTGTCCTGAAATGATAGCTTGTTATAAATGAACATTTTAAATGAATAATATGTACTTTTTTTTGAGAAGCATTCATGAAATACCAAGTAACCCATATGCTGAAGGCCTATCAGAATAATATATTCATTGTTCCATATGAAGGTACATAAAGTTTTATTTTCACTGTAAGAACATATAGGAAAGGTAAAGACATTCCAAAGTCTCAAGCTAGACAAAGGTAGGGATTAAAGGGTGTTGTGTACTATTTAATGCAACTGCTTCCAAGCTACTTGTAGTTATTACTTTTGTGGACAGTAACACATCTCTGTCATAAAGGAATGGAGCTTGGGAAAGTTATTTTTTATGTTTAATTAGCTAGTAGTATCCTTGAGGTGGATATCTCTTGATTCCTTATTAGATATGAAATCAGTCCTAATTCTGTTCCCCATATCTTCTTTATGATAACAAACAAGAGTCATGCAATTGCCAGGTGGATGGCCTTGGTCTGGAATCTTGGTGTACTAACTATTGTTCCTGCATCAGAACACTCACAGTATGCAAAAAATTTTCATAATGAAAATCCCATGCTTGAATAAGTTCAGGGAAGGAGAAGAATCTATGCCTCTTTGACTGCTGTACTCTAATTTATAGACTTCTATTTGGAACAGCTCCTAGCTAGGCTGGGATGATCCAGTTACACAGTACTTATTAGTTATGCAAGTAGATATTTTCTATTGAATGCTGAAAGTATCTGGATTGATTATTTGGTTAGATGACCAAGCACAGAGGCCCTGGGTGAAAATATGTAATTCCAGTCCCTTTGCCTTTCAATTCTGATTCATCTGGGTATGGTTTTGACAAGGGCATTGAGAAACACTACTTCTATAGCAGTGAATCTCGGTTCTTGTTTCTGAGGAATGCCTCAGGGCAACGAAATGGCTGTGTTTGGGGATAAAGCCAGGCAGTTTCTATGGATGTTAAAATCTGAAAAACCCTGCTAGAACAGTGGTTTTCAGCATGCATCTACAAGAGGAGCTGCATAGAGGACACCTAGGACTTACAGGAAATGCAAAACAAAAGGTCCACCTGCTCCATTAGAAATTCTGGAGGTGGTACTCAGTAATCTGTGTGTCAGCAAGCTCTGGAGGTGAGTTTGATCCCTAGTAAAGTTTGGGAATGGCAAGTATAGCTAGAACATAAAGGACTGACTCAATGTAATTGATATAAATATTGGACTTAAACTTACCATAACAGTAGATGAAATGAGTAACTGAATGGGGTATTAAGTTCATTGCAGTAATTCTGTCTAGATGAAGTATATCTACATATAAAAAACTAGTAACCAGTCCCTAAAGGATCCTCTACCAATAAACATCTACAACACTGCTATGAGTAGGTTAGAAAACAAAAAAATGGCTATTTTAAATTTAAATGATGCTTTTCATATTATTTAAGCTTCTCTAAAGTCACTATTGAATTTTATCCTCAAATTTATCAAGAAACTGATCTAAAAATATCATATGCACTTTTTAGGGACTAGAAAGAAGACTGAGGCTTAAGGTGAAATTACTTGCTTAAAATACCATGGCTAAGAATAAGTGGAACCAGAAATTATGACTTTGATTTTGTGTTCTAATATGTGTATTTTAAGAAAAATGGATGGAAAGTGATTTTTGCTTGACAGATATAACCACTCATGAATTTTAACATGTATTTGTGTGTGCCATTAGATTCCCCACCATTACAGAAAAGGAAAGAGCTTTTACATGGAATTCAGAGTTATAATTAAAACAATCACATCCAAGATCTCTAAAAAGATTCTGAATGGAATGCAAATTGCTTAAAAGCAGACTATAATCAAGCAAATCCAGAGAGGATTTAATAGAAAATTCTCCTGTCTTATTACAGGTACTAGTTAAATACAAAGCCTATAATAAAGGGGGATCTTTTTCTTTTGTTTTCAGGAGATACTCATTACCTTGCCATTTGTCATAAATATTTATCTAAAAATTTGTATGTGACAGCCTTATAACATTATTTTTCTGTGCAAACTATCTAAATTTGAATTACCCTTTAACAGTAATAAAATAGGTAATTCAAGGCCTGTTGGGTTCATGACTATCTCTATTTAGGTCTGTATCCAATAGTAGGTGATAATAGACTGCTCCCTTAATTACCAGCACTTGACCCCCATAAAAATAAATCCAATTTGTTTGAACTATATAGACATAGAAATATGTGAGCCAGGTTATAAATTAACTGCACTGACCATACATTATTCATCCCTCTATTCACATATTACCTTGCATATTGTTTGAATCCTTTTTCAATTTAGCTTCAGTGTCCACATCAAAGTATTTGGAATTTTCATGAAAGAAAAAGAAATTCAATTGACCTGGGTATCTATTATGCCAGTCATCATGCTAGATCCTAGGAACCCCATGGTAATAATAAAGATATTGCTCTCCTTGGGAAAGAGAAGCAATTAACAAATCATTTTAAATGTAATAAATGTTATGAATGTCGAAATAAAAAATGACTATGGTTTAACCTAAACAAGAGAAAGAGGTAAGTTCTCCCAGAGCAAGTTGCATTGCAACTGAGACCTAAAAGTGAGTCTGTTAGAAGATCAAATGGAGTGGAGTTATCAAGGAAAGATTTCATTCAAAGAGAAAACCACGTTAAAAAGCATGGAGAACATGACTTAGTCTCAGAAGAGATAAAAAAAACAGGTGGGAGTGGGACAATATGCTAACAAGGTAGTGACAGCACTGTATATGACAGAGATCTTAGGGATGGAGCTCAGTGGACAAGTTCAAGAAAGACACTAAATCGTGAAATGGGGAGGTCTTGATAATTGCCTAGAATTAAAGAATTAAAGATTTTGACTAGTTACTAGAGTGTTAAGGAGAATGAATTATTAAAGCAGAGTCCTCGTATGTGGCTTGAAAAATGTGGTAGATAGATGGTTATGTTAGCTGCAACAGGAAACTAGTGAAAAAGCAGGTTTTATGTGAAATGCAGAGTAATCCCATTAGGTACATACTGAATTTGAGATGCTTGTGATGAGAGAATAAGTAAAGACATCAGTTCTAAAGTGGGATATCTGAGAAAGGAAGTTCCAGGGTAGTTAATTCCATTTATAAGTAGATGATGACAGAAGTAACTGCAGGATAAATTTAGGAAAATAGAAAAGTTAACCTGTCAGAACCATGAGGATATCCATTATCTAAGGGGAAGAATTAGCAAAGGATAATGAGGAGAAAGAGCCCTAAAGACAGCTGGAAAGCCAGAAGAGGGCAGTATCTTGCTACTGAAGTGTACGTTAAGAAGGGCGGGACTGTGGCTGGGTCATTTACTTCTGAGAGATCAAATAATTCTCATAATTATCTGTTTAACTGATACGGAGGACATCCATGACCTCAGCAAAAGTTAGTTCTGTTGCCCAGTGAGAACAAATTGAGGAGAAATAGAAAGTTGAGAACTAAAGACAACTACAAATATTTCAGGAAATTTTGTTATAAAGGGAAATTTACATAGGGTGGAAGGGAAAATCATAGAGTTAAAAACAAATGCTTATGTAGACTAAAAGAGAATCATATAAGGTGAAGACCAGTGAGGAAAAAAGGCTGAAGATACAGGGGAGAGAGTGGATATGATTCAGGTTCCCAAAGAAGTAGCTTAGGAGGGAGGTGAGATTTGGGCTGAGGTACTTGACAAGGATATTTACACTGATGATAAGGTAAAAAAAGTGAGAAGAGAGGCAAATAGGAAAAAAGAAGGAGAAAAGGAATGTTAAAATGTATTTTGAATAAACAGAATATACATTGATTAAAAAACACTGAACATGGATAAGAGAATAGAAAGAAGTTGACAGGTTCTGTGGGATAGATGAAAACAACTATGAAAGCTTGAAGAGGAAGAAAATCAGGCCTGGGAAAAGCTGGAAATGTAGATATCAGTATAGGAAAGTCCCCACTAAGGTATCTGGACACGATGGCAATAATGCAATAATGTGTTGTACGTAATATGCAAAGAAGAGTTGTATGTGTGTCTCTCTTTCTACATATTATGAAATAACCTGTAACTTCAAATTTTATACCTGATCTACAAGGAGCACGTTTGGTCTTTTCCCCTTGTTTCTGTTCTTTTCGGTCCTCTCAGCCCATAAAGGGTAGGTCCTCTTTCTACTCTTGCTAATCTTGATCTACGACTGTTTTCAATTTTCTAACTTTTTCTTCTTGTGAAAGTAGTCCATGCATCCTAATTTTAATAGAATTGAAAATACCTTTCTTGATAGTTAATACCACACATTTTGGAACCATTTCTATTGTATTTAGAGATGTCTTTGGATCAGAATCACATAAGCAAAATATTAAAGGGATTGATGGGGAACATTCTAATTCATTACCCTCCACCTGTACAAGCATAGAAATGTGTTGCATGGTAGATGGAATTTGGAGCTAAAGAAACGTGAGCCTAAATTCCAGCTTTATCAAGTTGGGCAAGTTATTTACACTTCTTATCTCTCAGTAACTATATGAAAAATAAGGAAAACAATATCTGCACTTAAGATAACATATACAAAGTATATATCATGTAACAATGCTCAATGCATGGTGTTTTTCTATACAGGATATTTTGAACTAAGTTTCTACTGTTAGTTGTTCAATACTACTTGATAAAATTATTAAATTTCAAAGAATATGTCACAAAAGCATTAATAATATTAATTATTGTCATTAATCATTAATTAATAACAAAGGATCACCAGATTCAAGAAAAGAATAGCAAACATTGTGCTATTTTGCAGACATCATTGTGTGTAATTCAGTGATTTGCAATATATTTTATTTTAAGAAGTTAAAGAAGTCTTGCTAAAAGGGGGAGTGATATGATATTCCTGGAGTGTCTGGTATGTGCAGTATATGGGGCAGTATGTGCTCATTATCTTCTCTAAATTAGGAATAACCATTATTGCAAGCCACAGAGATGTAACTAAAACCTCTAGGGTTCGAACTGCCCACGTAAGCTCAATCGCCTGAGGCTTACTGGAAAGGAATTTTAGACTGAGGCGTATCTGGTGTGTTAGCCCATCCTCCCTACATTTCACAATATCATAAATAAAGATAATTAATTACACAAAGTTTTGCAATTCAAGAGAATATTCAGAAACAAGAACTTCCTACCAGGAACTTAAGAGGTACCCTTCCAGGAAATACAGCATGCCAAGTTACTTTGCCCACAAGTCTATTAATCAAGTTTCTGTTGTCCAAAACCCCAAGGTCCTTGGGACTGATTTTTATGAGTAGAAAGTGAACTTATTTACATGCCTAATTAAGTCTAATCTTTTTTCCTAGAAAATTATATATATTATTTAGAAGATGAAGAGGCCCTAGATTGTGGTGATGATCCCCACTGGGTTCTAGGAGAACTGGGAGTAGATGTCTAGGCTCTAGGATCCGTATTTCAGAGAATACTCAACATAAAAAAAATTTACTACCCACCAAATTAATATGCTGCATTAGTAGTCAGGGAAAGAATCAATGGCACATTTGATACTACTGGTTCTCACTGAATTACATGTAATACTCAAAACTCAGTATTGAAAATGTTATATGTTCTAGATGGCTCTCAGACATCACTAGCAAGTTACAAAACCAATATATTGAGCTAATATAGAATCTTTCGGGCATGCTAGACATAGGGGAAAGTAGGTTCCATTTCACTGTTATCTCTCTGGCAACTGTCAAAATGCGAAAATATAACTACCATCTCAATTATTCTGTGACCTACTTGCTTTATGCAATAAAGAAGTGTAAAAATCATTACATATATGTTTTATATTCTAGTGTTTGGACACATTTGCAACACCACCAAAATAGCAGATGAAGTAGACTGGAAAATCTATGGCGAATCCAATATACTTTCCCTCTCATTTGGGACTGTGTCTATATTATGTATGAGAGAAGCAGGTGTTTGCAAGACCCAAGTTCACACACACACATGAATTTTTATCGGTATTAAATAATTAAATGGTTACGTTTGGTATGCAGAACATAGAGCACAGATGAGTTTGCAACACTGAGCATTTGGACTGTGGGATTATATTATGGTATTCAGGGTGTTGATGGATTTTAGATGGGAAACAGGGAAGAGTCGACTATACTGATGATTTTCAGAGTTGCACACCCCTGCTATTTCTCATCTGCTCAAGTGAAAATCATAATATTGCACTGAAGTTGAATATTAAATTCTTCAGTTCATTTGCATTCACCTCTCCCTTGATGCTTATTGTTCTCTTTTTATTTTATTGCACATGATTAATTTATCCACTCACATTTATACTTGAAACAAAGTATAGATTTAAGAGAGAACAGTTGTTTGAAGAGGTGAAAAGACTGACTCTAGATGATGTGCTCAGCCTGATATTTAGTGAACAGAACTTTATGGTATTTGAGTCTTGCATATTGAAGAATATCTACAAGACCATTTGTTAATTATGTTTGTGTGTATATTTCTACAAAGGAAGACATTATTTGATCCTATTTATAAATACATGGCAACTATATATTTGCCTAGGAATGATATGATTTTTCTAAAGCTTTAGCACTTTACCCATATTTTCCATAATGTATTTGCTGTTAATTTAAAGATTCTGGCTCCTATATTATTACTTTATCATTATAAGCACTTTTCAATAAATATGATTTTTGGTTGAAAATAACAGCATATAAAAGTTGAACCTTTTCATAACATTATTTTTAGGAAAACAAATCTGAAATGAATTTTTACTACAGCAAAATAATTTAATAATCACATTTAAACTGACTGATAAGTGACAAAATTATGAGGTAAGTGTCTTCATGTAGTTCTGAATGTTTTATGAAGTTTATCTGGGACTCAAAAGATCATGTTATTAATAATGTTTATCATTCTTCATTCTAATATATGAATATGTGTATATATATATACATATATATACACACACACACATACATATATACATACTTACACTTAATATAATTTATAGGTAAGTAAATATATATTTATATATATATTTTGAGTATATATATATGCATTTCTTACTGTCTTTCACAGAATGTATATTAAAGCAATCACACATAAAAATCACAGCCAAATAATGCTGAAATGAGTACCTTGATTATCACTTTTATCCAGACATATTCATTGGTGCATATTCTGCTATCTTTCAGATAGTATAGATTCTGGGAATACTGAGTTATTCTGAGATGTATTTCTTACTAGGGTTTTAATATTCTACTGACATTCATCTCTAATGAATTCTACCATTTTTGTGCTTTCTAAATAATGTTCTTTTTCTTCTTTTTTTTTAACTAGAGTGACTCATCATTCCTCTATTATTTCAAATAGCACCCAAAGTAGCCAAACCTATTGGCATCTTGCCGGTAGTGTCATCTACATTGTGAATTCCATGGTTTTACTGACAAATATTGAGGTAGCATTGTCAAGTTGTCATGTAGTAGCATTTTGATTTTCCTCATAACACAGGACTTTCTTCTGATAGGACTCCTAAGGACCACTACTTACTGCTGCTTATCTCTGCTTGCAGTTATTATATACAGGTACAGAGATTAAGTATAGCTGCTACTGAATAACTATCACCCTTTTCAAATAAGGTCATTTGTCAAAGAGCAGTTTCTAAATAACCAGTGTGTTAGAAATGTCAGTGGAGGCAACATCCTGTGCATGCCTCTAAATGTCAGCAAGAACATGTGCAGGTGGCAGAAATGTAGAGAGCATCAGGTAATTCTCCTTCAAATCAGGCTTGTTTGCTCCTTTGAATGTTCTTTCTGTAGTCCTCCTTTGTGTCTAAAACTATTGGGTATCTGTTTTCCCACTGAAGTCCTCCAGAATAAAAGGGAATTCTCAGTATTTAGAATTACAAAAGCAAAAAAAAAAAAGATTTTTTTACAGAATTTCTGAAATCCTAGATCATTTAAAGTAGTAAATTTCCCCTCAAATGGAACTTTTTTCCTTTTCCTTTCCCACTTTGAGCAATACTTGGGTGCAAAAATTTTCCAAATTCCTGCAATAATGCTTTTTGATTGTTTGGTTCATTTCCACTGTTGAGTGTGGTGCGGCTCATTTGATGTATGCAAGAACTATATCTGATTACATATTTCAGAAACAAAACATTGTGGAAAAGTCAGAAACTTTTAATCAGAAAGTACTAAATTTCAATGTGTTGTTTTACACTGTTACTTTTTGACAAAGGTGTGCTGATATTGTAAGTGAAGTTTTCCTTACATGAAGCATCCCTCTATTGATAGATATTTTAGCATGAAAGACACATACATCCTTACTTATTCATTCATATACAAATATAAGATTATTATGTAATATAAATTCAATACATGTTTTAAACACATAAGATTTTCTAATGTGAGAAACAGTTTCTCTACATAACAAACAAAACCCCTTGTATTTCTTTTCATTTTTCATGGTACCATTGAATACAGTCTTAGCATTAAATGGGACTTAGATCAAATTAATCCCATGAACCCATTTGACATTTGTCTACTAATAGATACCCTTGTTTGCAGAAGGCAAAGCTGTGCATTTTTATTTATCTGTACCCAGTACATGCATTGAGCATCTGTTTTGTTCCAGGCACAGTGCTGGTGATTCAGACATGATTAAAAAAGACAGATGCTCCTCCCCTACTGGAATTTGCTACATGTTCCCTGTGAAGTTCAAAGGGTGTTCTCTGCCAGGACAGTGACCTCTCCGTGGTTCTAGCAGAGCCTCCTTTACCTGCCCTTGCTCCAAACCTCTTGCATTTTAGAGACACTTCTTGCTATATTGTTTTCTACAATAAATGGAAATAATTAATTTTAAAGTATTAGGAAATGTGAGATCAAAAAATGTGCCTTTTATTATCTGCTCCTTCCATATTATATTTAACCAGGAAAATTCAGAAGAGTGAAAGTTTATATATCAAAGTAAGCAAAATGTACAATTCTCCTTGTAACCATTGATAACCACTTATATAATTTCCCCAGATTGATTTACAATGTAACAAACTATAGGAAAACTTTTCTAGACAAAAGTTATGCAGAAAACTTTTCTAAGACTTATTTTCTCTTTTGACAGCAAATGCTAATGGAATTTGCAAGTTAGGTTTACTAATAACTGACATAAGTACAAACAGAAAACTTTTCTGAATTCCCACTGAATTCCATGCATTTCCTAGGACTAAAGATATTCAGTCTTTATTTAAAAGTCTTAAATTGCACCATTTTCATCAGCAACATATTGCTCAGAGGCAGTTTTCCCAGTAGTCTCTTTACCACATATCAATCAACATGATTAGTCCTGCCATAACTCAAAAGTAACAAAGAAAAGAGCAAAAATATGACCGACCTGCCTGGCATAACTCTGTAGTTCAAATGACTTGAAATCTCTATATTAGCAATCATTGTCACCCTAGGAATATTTAGAGAAAGGTAGCCTTGAAGCTAAATTTATTTTTTAAAAAATTCTTTTAAGAAAAATCTACTTTCATTTTCTTAAATACCCTTTTCTATAGCAAGTTAAATAGATGGTGATGAGCTGCTGAACTTCAATTTCTAATAATGTAGACAATGCATAAATGATTATGCATGATATTTAAGAAAAAATATACAGGCAAGCTGCCCCAAACTTTTACTTTTTTCTGTATTCACTCTCATTAAACATAATATCTCTGTAATTTGCATAAAATGAGATCATTTTCTAACTTGTAAGGATAATAAATGATTTGCATAAATACCATAATGTCTTATAGATAACTGTTCTAGATAATTATCTTGAGTTTCTTCCAGCTTTCTTCATTAGTACTATGGTACTAATAATTAATAATGTTGAAAGAATATAGTGAAATAATACTTTGCCATTTTTACCTGGTATTTATTTTTAGTTCATCAGCAGGCAATAGTTTTTAGTATAACTTAAAATTTAAGGTTTAAAACTTAGTGTAGCACTGGATGCCATACTAAGATTTTTTCAAGCTCAGATGAAGCCATGGGGAACAATGAACACAGGAAGACTCTTTCTAAGTAGAACTCTGCAAATGGCTCAAAGAATTTTCCTTTCCAACATGATGTGATATGTGAATGAATGAAGTACATAGTCTTTTCTGTTCAAAGTTTTAAAAATGAGATTACAGCTTTTAAAAGTTCTCTATATTATACACATATATTGAGGATGAGTAAGGTAAATGTACATAGTAAGCCATAAAGAAAGATCTCTGTATCTGATGGAGGGGTGTATATTACATTCATGGAAATGAGACTCATTTGTCTCCTAGGGAAATTAAGCATTTTTGAAAGTAAGAAGTATATGTCGGGTGGCTACAGCAGCAAACAACAGAAGATATTTTTCATTGAACTGCACAGCCATTCCTTCTCCAACTACTCACCTACACCACCCCCATTCCCTGCTTTAAGATAGATGTTGAATGGGTTATGTATAGTCTAAGACTTTAATGACTATCTCATCCTCCCTACCATTTACTGCTCCAAGGATCCCAGCCTATATTGGTGAGCACAAAGTATTCTCACAGTGAAAGGAACGATTACAGCAGAAGCCAGTAAGATCTTACCCCTGACTTTCCAGAGAAGATTTACACTTTTAAATTCTAGGTAACAGTCATCCCTTTCCTACTGAATAAAATTACTAATGCTTCCAGAAATCATTCTAAATCTACCATGACTGCCAAAGGGTGACTTAGTGGTCCTATGGAAAGAATATACATACATTTTGATATTATGGTGCCATTAAATCATCAGACCTGAATCCTATGTTAGCTGTAGGCTTCTGTTATATGGCTAAAGATATTGAGCTGAATTTGCCACACCTTGCACCTGAAAACATTTTAAATAAAACATTGTCTCAAGGTCTGATTGAATATCAGCTTGATCTTGATTCAATAATTTAGTCACACTTAGTAGATATTTAATAAATGTCCAGTCTCAGTAAAGACTACATTTGGCTGCAAATAAGTGTCTTCTATGTTTATTTCTCTATTGTATAAACATACTGTGGAGGTAAGTGGTCCAGAGCTGGCTATTCTGTTCTAAGAACTTCCCAGGGAACCAAGGACTTTCATGTTCTGAAGGTTGCCCTCCAAATTCATGTTCCAAATTGGAGCATACACATGCCAAGAAGTGACAAGGAGAAAGGGATGAAAAGAAGGCCAATGTATGTCTGACAGCTCCCTTTTAAGGAAGATTCCTGGAAGCTTCCAGCTGACACTTTTGTCCATATCCCATCAGACCTGAACTTATCCAGAGTCACACCTGACTTCTTAAAGTCATGTGCATTCTGAATTGGCATATATAATTTTGGAAGAATGGGAGATAGATACTGAGGACAACTAATAATCACTGCCACATCACTGTGTGTCAGAAAATGTGTTAGCTATTGGATATTAACAAAATGCATAATTTACAATGTTATGATAAATATATTACCAACAGATAGGATGACCATGAACTTTATTGTAAAAACTACAACAGTTGTAAGTATGAGGGCAGACACCATTAAAAATTATGCTAGGAAAATCAATATACTTTGAAAGGGTCATGAACATTTTATATATTTATATTTATATTTATTTGTTTGTTTATTTATATGTATAATCTCATTTTGCTATCAGAACCCTTTATGTACATTTTCTACTTAATTAAAACATGTTATATTTCTTAAGTAATTTTTCCTATACAAATGGATACTCCTGGTGTTTTAGAATTTAAAATCTAAAATAAAGTATCTTTTATTAATTACTAAATGTCATAAGGAAATTGATTTTAGACATTGGGGGCATTTTGAAAGCTATAAGTGAATGTCTCTACATGTTTTATTCTGTATGATCATATTTTAATAGTTCCTATGTTTCTCTTTTTGAATATTTCTTTTCCCTCTATGGTTAAGTTATCATTTATTAATCTTGGTTTTTACCACTATATTTTTAGGAGTCATTGTAACACCTGCATATAAATTTTTGTTCCCTTGCTATAGAAAAAAAAATGTGATGGAGTAGGAAAACAAGGTATAAACCTCCTCCTGTACACACACATATCAAGGAAGCAACTACAGCAAATATAACTAACCATGAAAATTATCTGAAGATAACAGAACAGAGAACTTTTACCTGGTGAAGAAGAGAAAACCACACAGAGAAGAGTAAAGTGGCATAGCCACAATCAATTGGGGACACCAAGCCTTCTCTAATCACAACCCACAAGCAGGAGAACAGTGAGGGGATAAATGTTCAGGAACTTTGCACACCTGACCCTGAGATCTGTTCTGGGAATATTAGTCCACATTGCAACAGGCTTTGATGATTGGTGGGGCTGGACACCAGGCAGAGTTTGAGCACTCTGGGAGGCTGAGACTCCTACCTCGTGTGGAGAACAGACACACTTCAGGGGCCTCACTGAGACCCAAAACAGAGGATGCAGTTTGAAAGATTTAACAGCAGTGAGAATGATGCAAGAGGGGCAAGGGCTGGATGGAGCTCTCTCTGCAGGAGAAAGGGCAGGTGGATGACACTTCCCCAGCACTCTCTCAGCCCAACAGGTTAGGCACTCATGGGAACCCCAAATGATCCATCCCTCTTGCTGGTGGCTCAGCCCCAAGGCACTTCTCTGCACACCTGTCTGCCCCCTCAGCCCAGCAGAATCAGACTTTGCTGCCTGGCAGGCAGAGGGAGACTTGGCTGCAGAGCAGGCAGAGGGAGGCTTTCCCAGCTATCTCAGCTCTATCACAGCCCAACTGGGAGGCACCTGCCAGAGCCAGCTCCAAGCATTCCTATCCCCTCGCAGGTGGCCTATCCCACCCATTACTATGTGTCCTGCAGCTGGCACAAGATCACAAGCCATCCAACACAACACGCAGTGCCACCTCATGACCATACAACCACATGTCCTGCCATTGCTCACCTGTGTACCAAACCCCCAGATGCAGGGTGCCTGCTCCAGAGCCTTGGCAACTGCTCTGCCTCTTACTTTAGCTCAGCAGCACTGCCAACTATATAGGCAGGAAGAGGACGGCCCCACCCACAATGATCCCAGCAGAAGCATGGCTGTTCTGCTCACGAAAGTCTGGTTGAGGGGAGCTACCATCCATGGCTGACTGAGACAGACCATTGATGGCAACAGACAGAACAGCAGCCCTGCTCACAGCTTATCAACAGCAACTGGGGCTCCACCGCAAAGGAGAACCAGGCACTGGAGAGTAAAGAGTCTTGAGCTTCTGGGCACCACAGGATGCCTTCTTCATAAAGCCATTATGCACTAAACCAGGAAGCATAACATATCCATTTAATACAAAGGAAAAAACATACAAACCCTGGCAAAATTAAGGAGGCAGAAGAATATGTTCCAAATCAAAGAACAGGATAAGACACTAGAAAGAGACCTAAATGAAACAGAGATCATCTGTCTTCTTCATAAAGATTTCAAAGTAACAGTCATAAATATGCTCACTGATCTGCAGAAAGGTATTCAAGATCTTAGGGAGGACTTCAACAAAGATATGGAAGAGTTGAAAAAGAACCACTTAGAGTTGAAGAATACAGTAACTGAGATGAAATATACAATGTAGGGAATGAACAATAGATTGCTGCAAGTAGAGGAGACAATAAAGTGGAAATTAGAGAAAAGGAAAATAACCAAGCTGAGGAATATAGAGAAAAAAGAATCTCTAGGAATGTAAGAATGCTAAGTGAGCTGTGTGACAACTCCAAATGAAACAGTATTTGCATAATAGGGGTACCAGAAGGAGAACAGAGACAAAAGGGGGTGGAAAGTCTCTTTGAATAATTGCTGAAAATTTCCAGTATGGGGAAAGAAATAGACACACAATTCCTAGAAGCACAGAGAGCCTCGAACAAAAAGGAACCCCAGGAAGACAACACCAAGACATATAATAATTAAAATGACAAACATTAAGGATAGGGAGAGGGTTTGAAAGCAGCCAGAAAGAAAAAAAATACTTTTAAGGGAAACTTTGTATCAGGCTATTAGCATAGTTCTTAGCAGAACAGTTATAGGCCAGAAAGGAGTGGCATGAAACATTTAATGCATTGAAATAGAAGGAATTTCAACGAAGAATCCTCTACCCAGTAAAGTTATCATTCAAATTTGAAGGAGAGATTAAACATTTCCCAAATAAATGAAGACTGAAGGAACTCATCATCATTAAATTGGCCTTGAAGGATATGTTAAAGTCCTTACAGGACTTCTGTGGATGGAAATGTACTTAAGCTTAAATAGTTTTCAACAGTGAAAATAAACCCACAGTAAAGGTAGTATGCCAATTACTTACAAAGCAAGTACGAAATTAAAACAGAACAAAAAGCTATACAAATATACACAAAAGCAGTCAAGGGACACATAAAAAATACAGATTATGACATCTGATACATAAAGTGGAGGAGAAAAAAGAAAAAAGAAGTACTTTTAGATTGAGGTAGAGTGGTCATCAATTTAACATAGACTGTTATATAGTTAGTAAACTATCCATAAACTTTCTGGTAACCACTAAAGCCTATAATTGATACACTAAAAATTAAAAAAGGGAAATCCAATTACAACACTAAAGAAACCCATCAAATAACAGGAGAAGAGTATAACAGAGGAAGAGAGGAACAGAGAGTAACCTCAAAAACAACCAGAAAACAATTAAGAAAATGGCAATATGTGCATACCTATCAAAAAGTACCTTAAGTGTAAATGTACTGAATGCATCAATCAAAAGACATAGTGTGGCAGAATGGATAAAAAAACAAGACCCATCTACAAGAGACTCATTTCAGACTTAAAGACATACACAGACTGAAGATGAAGGGATGGAAACAAAAGCAGGATTAGCAGTACTCACATCAGACAAAATAGACTTACAAAAAAAAAGTAAGAAGAGACCAAGAAAAACTACATAATGATAAAGGGATCATCCCAACAAGCATATATAACAATTATAAACATCTATGCACTCAACATAGGAGTACCTAAATAGGTAAAACAAATATAACAGAACTAACAAGGGAAATAGACTGCAACTCATTCATATTAGGGAACTTAACACAGCACTCAAATCAAAAGACAGATAAACCAGAAATAAAATAAACAAGGAAAGAGAGGCACTGACCAACACATTAGATCAGATGTATTTAACAGATATCTACAGAACATTCCACCCAAAAGAAGGATACACATTTTTCTTAAGTGCACATGGAACATTCTCCAGAAGATATCACATACTAGGACACAGAAAGATCCTCATCAATCCAAGAAGGTTGAAATTGTATCAAGCAATTTCTCAGATGACAATGGCATGAAGAAATAAATTACATGAAGAAAACAAAACAAAAAATGTATGAACACATAGAGACTAAACAACATGCTTCTCAGTAAACAATGGATCAATGAACAAAACAACAGAAATCAAAACTACATGGAGAGAAATGAAAATAAAAATAAAACAGTCCAAAATTTGTGCGAAGACACAAAAGCAGTTCTAAGAGGGAAGTATAGGCCTACCTCAGCAACCACAGCAAACAAGAACAATCACCATTAGACTAAATTCAAAATTAAAGAAACTAGAAAAAGAAGTATAAATGAAACCCAAAGTGAGTAGAATGAGGGACATAATAAAGATCAGAGCAGAAATAAATAAAATAGAAAAGAATAAAATAGAAAAAAATCAATGAGTCCAAGGGCTGGTTTATTGAGAAGATAAACAAAATACACAAACCCCTAGCCAGGCTTATCAAGAAAAAGAGAGTAAATAAATAAAATCTGAAATGAAAAAAGAATAGTCACAATGGATACTATAGAAATACAAAAAATTATTAGAGAATTCTATGAAAAACTATATACCAATAAATTGGACAACCTAGAAGAAATGGACAAATTCTTAGAAAACTAAATCTTGTAAGATTGACTCACAAAGAAACAGAAAGTCTGACCAGACTGATTCCAGTAATGAAATTGAATTGCTAATTTAAAAACTCCCAAGAAAATTCCAATACCAGGTGGCTTCACAGCTGAATTCTACCAAACATTTAAAGAGCTAATACCCGTACTTCATAAAGTATTTGAAAAAGTTAAAGAGATAATCCTACCAAACTAATTCTATGAGGCCTGCTTCACTTTAATACCAAAGCCACACAAATACATTACAGAAAAAGAATTATAGACCAATATTACTGCTAAACATAGATGAAAGTATCATCCACCACAACCAAATGGGATTTATTCCAGGGATGCAAGGATGGTACAATCTTCATAAATTAATCAAT